>BJBW01005067.1:405257-415985 GCA_004320125.1 Scolopax mira
TAAACCTCCCCTGGCACAACTTGAGGCCATTTCCCCTTGCCCTATCTCCTGTGACTTGGGAGAGACCGACACCCGCCTCTCTGCACGCCCTCTTCAGGTAGTTAGGAAGCCTGATAAGGTCTCTCCTCAGCCTCCTCTTCCTCAGACTAAACAACCCCAGCTCCCTCAGCCTCTCCTCATAAGACTTACTCTCCAGATCCCTCTGCAAAGCATCTCTACCCTCTAGCAGGTCGACACTTCCACTCAGCTTGGTGTCACCTGCGAACTTACTGAGGGTCCACTTGATCCCCTTGTCCAGATCATTGATTAAGATGTTGAAGAGAACTGGCCCCAGTACCGAGCCCTGTGGGATACCACTTGTGACCAGCCGCCAGCTGGATTTAACTCCATTCACCACCACTCTCTGCTCCTCCAGCCAGTTTGTAACCCAGTGGAGAGTATTCCGATCTAAGCCATGGGCAGCCAGTTTCTCCAGGAGGATACTGTGGGAGACTGTATCAAAGGCCTCAATAAAGTCCAGGTAAACATCCACAGCCTTTCCTTCATCCAGCAAGCAGGTCACTTTGTCATAGGTGATCAAGTTTGTCAAGCAGGACCTGCCTCTTGTGAACCTGTGCTGGCTGGGCCTGATTGCCTGGGTGTCCTTCATGTGCTACATAATGGCACTCAGGATGATCTGTTCCTTAAAACACTCTGATTTATGTGCAGTTATGTCCAACAAAACAGCTGGGTATACTGAGTCACTCCTGTGGAATAAAAGCTCTGCAGGAGAAAGTGGATAGCAATTACCCAGTTCACTTACTCACAAATGTTCCAATGCAGAAATTACTAATGCCATGGTTGTCTTATTCTGGGTGGGCCTTCTTCTTCAAAGAATGACCTTCCTATACGGAAATATCATTTCTACAAAACTATTCAAGGAAAATATCTTTAAAAAATTGGCTGGTTAAATGACTCATTCAAAGGGTCATTATTTAATGTGTAGAACAAAAGCTGGCAAGATTATTTTTATTGTTTTCCTGTGATAATGTAGCTCCTGGGAATCCTACTCCCGGAGCAGAAGCACTATGCCAGTACCTGACAATTAAATGAAAAGGATTGTCAATCTATAAAGGAGCTCAGCATCAAAGTATGAAGACAGTGATTTAACTAATCTTCTTGAAAACTCTGCATTATAAAGGTTACCTGGTAGGAAAATAACTGTTAGAGTTCACTAGGGTTTTTTACTCTCCATTTTCCTCTATTCATCAGAAAAGCCAGGAAGGAAGGGCCATCAGCGCAGGTACCACGTTAGAGGGAGGATTCAAAAAGATCCCATCTACACTGTTAGCAGCATGGCAGGTTCATGGAAAAATAATTCAGGCACAGCCTCCTTTTGGGAGGGGATAATCCCGGTGCTTCTCGCACTTAAGAGATGGGAAGCTCTTGTTTGTGTTTCCTTTGAGTTGCTGCCAGAGAGAGGGGTGGTACTTTTGATGGCTGGTCACCTCCTTTGAAAATGATCTGGAGAAGAAAGGAGCACACATGGTGGCACTGACTTTCTATATCAAGAGGGATGGCAGTATAACAGTTTGCTGCTGTGGAACGTGTTTTGAAGGGTATGAAATGCATTTAGTTACAGAAACAGAACTACAGCTATGAGTGCTGATACAGCCTGCAGCTATCCCATGTGCAGAGATATGAGCCTATAAATATAAACAAAAATTTATCCCAGCCGTTTCTGCCTGCCCCTGGTCACAATCGAGGGGATTTGTGAAAGAGTTTCCTCTATTTCAAGTCTGGTCTTGAATTTCAGTTCTTGTTGGGACCTGATGCATACACTCAGCTTGTTGGACAAGGCAGCTATTCCACACTTCACCATCTGCTGGTCATTTTCGTACCTGACACAACCATCCTCCTTCCCTGTCCCCCTTTCATGGTTAACCTCACCTCTCCTTATTTTTTTATCACGCTCAGTTTTCTTCTACCTCATTTTCCTTGCTTCTCTCTCTGGCACTGGTTTGGACCCACATCCATCCCAGGCCTTAGAGAACATTTGTCCCCAGCCCTTTCTCTGTTTTCATTCTCTGTGGTTCACCTATCAGTCCTTACTGCCACAGCTCTTGTTCTTATGCTGACATTTCTAACTCCAAGGAGGTTACTTCTCCTCCTTGTGATGTGCCTGGAACTACCACTCCTCTTCTGAAAACATCCACAGCCTTTTTATATCTTTCTGCCCTAAGGTATAAAGATTGAAAGGCCATCAGAATGAATATGCAGGCAGAGGATTTGATCAGGAAAATAAGAATTTTTTGGCAAGGACAAGAGCACTGACAAAGAAAAAAGTAAAAAAGGAATGAACGCAAACATGGCCACAGGATTCCCAGGAATCCCCTGCAGCTTGAAAGCAAGAGAAGGTGAATATGTATGAGTTTGTATCTGGCTGGTTCAAGTCATGGCATGGGAGCACTCCCACATTTCTCACCACTGCTAACCTTTTGCATATTTGCAAACGTGCGTAGCTTGCTCTTTTCTCTCCCGTAGAACAGAAGACTGTGACTTTGTTTGATGTGACACATATGAAACCATGGCGTTCTTTTATCTTTTTTTATATTTACCCACCTGCCTGTTCCTTGTGGACTATACCCACTCTGCACACTTGGACATGAAGCCCTCAGCCTGTAGGAAATACCATGAAGCGCAGAATACAAGGTGCACATCTCCAAGGTAACATAAATCTGTGGTCTGTTCTCTGTTTTGACTTCCATAAACTATCGTTAAGGCCAAGATTTCGGTTCTTGCCCTCCAAGTGCAATGTTGCTTGTTCTCAGAAATCTAAATAAATGCCTAAGCAACCAAGGTAAACATCTCCTCGCAGAGGAAGTAGAATATCGCTCTGTAAGAGCAGCCTCCCTCTGTAGGAAGCAAAATTTTCCACCTTGTTTTTTCTGAGGCTGAGAAAGACATAGTCATGGCATGGGAGCACTAAGACAATCTCACTGCCTTCTGCTCTAACAGCAATATATATTGCTTCAACCTTTTTTTCTCTAACCTAAACACAGCTGGGGCCATGTTAGCCTAAAGCTGCACTAAACCAAAACAGATTGAGAGCAAGAATAAATAACACTTGACATGTGTTAGTCATGGTACTTAACATGTTTCTAGAAGATACCCAGATGCAACAGTGATTAAGATCTTGTAAGACTCTACATACAGAAAAACATTGGGTAAATATTCTTGGTGCCTGTGAGTCAATATGTATAGACTTTTGTAGCATTTGGGGCTAAATTTATAATTTTAAACTAACCCAAATAAAAATTCTGACTCCCAAAACACATGCAATTAAGAAAGATCTTCCTGTATTCTTGGTATCTGGTCCATCCTTGCTTGCGGTACCCAAGACCTGTGTCACCTTGCCAAGAAAGAATTAAGGAAGAGCCTTGCCCAGTGGTGTGTGGTTGGATGAAGAGTGTATGTGGGCCAAGGATATGCGGACAAAAAAAAATGCCTTCTGAGAGCTTTGTGTTAGCAGGTAACTGGTGGCCTGCTGAGGCCTGTGCCCAGAAGTGTCATAAAAACTTCTGTTTCTTCTCAAACTGTAGGTGACCCAGAAAAGTTGGGAATTTTGTGTGACCCGGTCAAAAAGTCAGGTGGTGGACTTACATGTGCAAGGTGCTGGTGAAGCAGTTGAGAGCCAAGGAAGGCCAAGTGTTGACAGACTGCATTGGCCAAGGCTGAGAGTAACTATGTTTGCAGTCATTTAACACTGTTTATGTTCTGATTTGAGTGTGTGTACTTGATGGTAAGTGCTTCATATCCAGGTAAGATGTGACATGTTTTGAAGATGGCTCTGTTGGGCTTAGCTTATTTGTTAGAACAGGATTGCCTCTTCCCCTTCCCATATATCACTAGCTTTCCAGTGAACCAGTATGGAGAACCGAGTAAACCATCCTCCCCTTTCTCAGCAGAAAAATGAGGAATAATTATAAATTTTATATACTTTTTAAAAAATATATTATCCTGTCTTTAACATCTTGCAAGAACAGCTGGCCAACTTTTGTGTCTTCTGTTATCAATGCTAACAGTGTATGAACTCACAGTTATAATTGACTTTGCATTGTGGGGTTCTTATTAAAGGTAGAAATCAAGTTCTCAGTGTACAGTGAGTGTGTTTCATTTGCTATTAAAACTCACATGAGTGCTTGATTTTGTGACCTCTAAATATTATTGGGCCTATCAGTGTTCCATGTTTTTTCCAATCTTTATACAGGATGCTGGATGACATTAGGCTTTTGCTTAGTTCATTGATGGCAACAAATATTAGCAAGGTGTTTCAGAAAAAAAGTGAAAAACCATATATATATTTTTAGTTCATTGCTATTTGAAGAAAGTACATAGAACGAAGATCCCTGCTGGCACCATCTCCAGTTTCTATTTTGAGGTCAGCAGTACTGTCTTATAACAAGAGAAATTCTTTTAATTGTGCCCACCATCCCACCATAGTTGGTAACCTCAGTAGAGCAAAAGCCACACTGTGCCACTCAATTTAAATTACCTTTTCTGTGACTTTGTGTTACAGAAGGAAAAACCTCAGATCCATGTATGAATTTGCCTGTGTAGTCTTCTGTCCCCTTGCTGTTGCTAAAAATAACCTTCTTAACCTTAAGTCTGCTGATGAAAAATGAAATAAGATCAGGAGCTGGATTATCTTGACGGTGATGTTTCATTTTGAGAAGTGACTTATGTGTCTTTTCTTCTGGACCTTGTTGATTATTTGTGTTATTAGTAGAGGGAAAAGAATTCTTTTGGGAAGAAGAGCAGTTTTGTTTGACTATCTGTATAAGGTCTGGTTTACTGATTTTAGTGTGGGGACATGCCAAACCAGTGGCTTCATGAACAATCAGAAACATCTGGGCCATAATGGTGGACCTGCTGATTGATTTGCTGTGTGGCTTGCGAATGCACGAGTGCTCACCATCTGCTTTTTCCTTCCTTCCTTCTTTACTCCTTAGGCAAGGAAGAACTTCTGTGCCTTCCACATTCAATCTCTCTCCTCTCCCTCTTGCCTATTTAGGTAGACACCAAAAGAAAGAGATGATGCAGTGGAAACCATGTTCCTGTAAACAAATGTAGAAAATGTAAGGGAATGCTGTAATTAAGCTTTGAAAGAAGCACAGGTTTTACTAACTTGAGTGGATGTTGTTTGCTGTTAGCTTGCTGTATATCTTCTTAGTCCCTTTTGAAAAACAGAGTTTTCTTACCTAAGTCACTTGAATTCTGCATTTCTCAGTGTTGTATGTCCTTGCTGTTTTGAAAAATCAAGACAAAACTCTTATGCCTAAGATCCTCATCCATACAGCAAGAGCACAGTATCAGTGAAACTAGACTTAGATGAACCAAAGCGGAGATCCACCATTCACCCCCAGGCTCTGAGAAGAGGTTTTAAAAAATAATTTCCCCCTTTGTTGTGTGGAAGTCATGGCAACGCCCTGGGAATCCTGACTAGCCAAATGAGTCCATGGACACTGGCATTCATAGAAAAAAACAGATGTCAGGAGGTCAGCTGATCTACTTCCTATCCTTGGACTATGTTGCCTATGTTGATCAGACATCATGACAGAGATTAATCTCATCTGTTTTTTACATATCAGGGAAGGGAAGTCTTTATTTCCCTCAGCCACCAGTCCCAGTCTGCACAATACTCACAGAAGGTTTTTTTTTTTCTGTTTGCTGACTCACCCTTGCCCTGAAACTAGTTCAATTTAATTTTTCTGTTACTGTAATTCGCTGTTGCTTGGAGATTATCCTGAGCTGTGCTGGCTAGTATGAAGCTAGAAAAGCAAGAGGTTGGGATAGGAAGAAGGCCAATAAAGTTCCAGATTTTCTGCAATGTATCAGCTGATAGAAAATGTAAAGAAAGACTTTGCTCTTCAGAAGCTGTATTATCAATATTAGAAATGCGGTTTAAAACTGGGAAGACTTGAAATGGTAATCAAATAGGAGCAGAAAGTTTAATGTCTATTACCTGCTGAGACTGGAATGGTGAAATAAGCTCTTAGCTGCTTAGGAATGGATAAGAGAGGGCTACGTAGCTCAGGACAGCAATACTATAAATTCACATGAATCGGTGTTTTAACTAATAGCACAGGGAGCTGCTGCCGAAGGCCTGCTGTAAACCCACCAAATCATCCTACAGAAGTATTAGTGTTTAAGTATCTGTGCATATGGAGATGAAATAGTAAGGAGGAACTGAACAGGTCATAGGTGTGTCAATGCTAACTTTAATACAATCTTCCCTGAAAGTTTTCTACTTCATCAAATATTTAACCCAATAGAAAGTAACTGTTTGAATCCTATCTTAGCAGATAATCCAAATAAACTATTTGTTATGGATAAGTGATTTTAATATGGTTTTCTGTAAAGCAAATAAGTGGACATCCAAACATCAAAGGACCTGAACTATTAATGTTCACAGAAATATTGTGTGTGCATGTATGTGCACATGTGTGACATTTATATAGAAAAATGTGAATGGAAATTAAAAGTTCTTTAGGAAAAATCATATTGGCCAAGATAAACTCAATGTGGCAGTCAGAGATGGAGAGGACTCTGGCTTTTTTAAAAGCCAGACTGATTCAAGTATCGAAGATGGTAAGAACGACATTTGGCTGTTTAAGCATAGATGCCTATTGTCATTTATAAGGCACCAGAGTCATCAGCATGGGACTGGCAAACATGACATAACTAATGGAAGTCTGAAACCTTCTGGAGTGGTCACTTGTGGACAAGTGGAATATCCTCCCATGTCTAAAATAGAAGAAGGCACCTATGATTAGGCACTTGAATTGCATCATAATTGAAGGAGAATGAATAAATCAATTAGCATAACTAAGAAACTGTGGCATGTAGAAAATCAATATGGGCATGTAGAAAAAGACATGGGGAAAACAGAGATGGCTAGTGGGGTAACGGGGAGAAACAGGAGGAGCGCCTGAGGAAGACCGTTGGTTTTATATACCGGTGACCAGATCGAAATTGCAAAATTACATACAGCTTGGTTCTGCAGCATTGACATTTCTGTTCTGCAGCTGGACAAGAACAGGCCGATGTGTCTGCATTGCGGAAGGACAAGAAACTATTCTCCAGGAGATACGTCAGCAAGATGATGAGTCAGGCCACCGGATAGCGACAAGCTGGGCTCACAGCCAGCAGGACAAGCCTGCCTTCTCGCCTGTGGCACGGCGGGAAACGAGGCTGCCTGTTTGGTTTGTCAGGCAGGCATATGATCTGCCTTTCTTCCTGGCTTCAATCAAAAACATGAAACTCAAATAATGTACTCTTTGAAGCCTTGGCATTCTGCTATGATAGCTTGTCTTTGGGAAGCGACTCCCTCTTATGTCTTTCAAACAGCTTTGAATCTGATTCTGTCCCTAGAACTGCCCCAGATATTGCCACAGAGTGCTCAGCAAATATTTTATCCAGACTTTTCAGACACACTCATGCACGTGTCTTCTTGTTTTTCTAGCTATCTATCTCGAGGCCCTGGGGTATGACATGGAGAAACTGCTCAGACCTGAAATCAATGGCCTGAAAGGGAAAGGTTACAGCGCTACATCCTCTGAAAGACTAAGCTGTAGGTTCCTATTTCATAATCAGGATCAGTGGTTATATTTCATCTGAAGATCCAGGGATTCACCGATTGGAGATTAGTTGAAACTGCCCAGTTACCTTCTTAGAGATTTGAGAAAAGCAGGTGTTTATGATCTCCTTGTACTCTAGCATTAAGTGCCACAGAAAATACACATGAAGAAACTTTTCAGTCTGACCCTATTCAGAGTGAGAAGAGAGTAGAGCAAAAAGGCCACGCATCATACAGATGCTTATTCAGTGACTATTGTCTTTCCTGTGCACTGAATAAACAGGGAATCTTGTGTGTTTGCATGTTTGTGACATCCTCTGTGATTATCTAATTGGTGGCCCTAGCACAGTTGTGTATATGCATAACTGTTTTAATTCAGGTGCCATTGGCATAATTTGGCCACTACCCTATTTGAGTAGTTGGCTTTGCTAGGCTGCTATCCGTATTACAGAATTACTAAGTTGCACTTTGATTAGTTTGTTATGTATTTTGCCCTTTCCATGCTGTGAATATACTGTTGTCATAGTAAAATATTCAAGGGATAAATTGGCTTTTTAAAAATGGGTAAGTTGCTTTTCCACCCCCCTAAAATAGAAAGGTGATTATTAATTTAATTACTGTGCTACTTTCTCTTCCCCTTTCTTTCCATGTGCGGCCTTAGATTTTCCAGAGCATCTCTGTTGCTAATTACTTCACTATTATTTATTACTGCATCAGTTTCTAATGGCTACATTAGAAACAGAGAGACTTAAAGGTTATTTTGGCTTTTAAGATATTATTTTTTTGGTTTAATTTTATTTTCCCCTTCCCTTTTAGTTTTCCCGTCTCCAAAATGTCCTAAGTCCTTTGTTTTGGACTTAGAAGTAAACACTAGTATTTATTTTAAAATTAAGTAGTGTCAACATTTGTCATTGATAATACTGGCAAAGGAAAAACGTACTTCTTAACATTTTTCTTACCATTACAATAATATTGGAAAAAGTTATTTTAATATTTTACTTTAATACTTTTAACTATATTTTTTAAATAAATTACTTGCCAAAACTAAGAAACGTTTGGATAATTTTTCACTGCAAGACAACTGGCCTGGTATTTTACTTCACATGGGTAGTGCTTCATGAATAGAAGTCAGTTTTAATATTTACAGCTTCCTTTCCCTCACTGCCTGACCCAAACTTTATTGACATCTGGGGATTTGCATTGGACTGTCATTCTCTTAGGAGTATCTAGTTAGACAGATTTGCTTCACAGAAGTCTTAACCTGCCAGATTGTGCTGATGGGCAGAGACTTTCTTCATACAGTTTGGGAGGTGATTTAAATTAATTATTCAGGTTCTGGTATACATAAGCACTATTTTGTTAAAGCCTGTCCTTTCAAACCACTGCACCATTTCCGCAAGTTTATTTCCTCGTTTTGAAGGATCTATAGACAGCAGTTGACAGGTGTATTATTTATTGCTTGCATAATTCTGTGGCACATCGTCTACACTCAAGCAGCACATGCTGTTGCCAGCCCCATCAGTGTTCACTGACAGCAAGCTTAAGCTTGATGTGTTTGACTTAGGGCTGTTATGACACCCTTGCAAGCATGAACTGATGCTGTTTCTTCAATACAGGGGAGCCCAGAACCTATCCTTCTTTTGTCTGGTCAACAGCATGTCAGCTCCCATGCCTATTGTGAAAGTCAGATGGCAGCCCTGTTAATTCTTTCACTGTCAATGCATTTTAGCAGGAAGAGATGGGGCTGGTCACTACTGGGGGGCATGAGGGGAATAAACAGAACATAAGAACGGTGCCTGCCTTGCAACTAGGAGTACACCTGGACTTCTGTGACCAGTTGTGGGCTCCTCACTACAAGAGAGACAT
Source organism: Scolopax mira (assembly GCA_004320125.1). NCBI lineage: Eukaryota > Metazoa > Chordata > Aves > Charadriiformes > Scolopacidae > Scolopax > Scolopax mira. The sequence goes on from BJBW01005067.1 coordinate 414,742, forward strand.
GGACATGCTGGAGAAGGTCCAGCAAAGGGCCATAAAGATGAACGAAGGGACCGGAGCATCCCTCCTATGAGAAGAAGCTGAGAGCTGGAGCTGGAGAGGGCTCAAGGAGGGTCTCATCAATATCTATATATACCTGAAGGAAGGTGCAAAGCAGACAGTCAGGCCTGGTGCCCAGTGACAGGACCAGAGGCAGTGGGCACACACTGAAACTCAGGAGGTTCTCTCTGAACATCAGGAAACACTTTTTGCGCTGTGAGAATGACCCAGCCCTGGCACAGGGCACACAGGGAGGTTGTGGGCAACTTGGGAGATCTTCAAAAGCTGTCTGAACATGGTCATAGAATCATAGCATCATCTAGGTTGGAAGGGGCCTTCAAGATCATCTAGTCCAACCTAACTCTGACTGTGTGACCTAACAAAACCATGTTCCCCAGCACCATGTTAATCTGTCATATGGACACCTCCAGGGATGGTGCCTCAATCACTTCTCTGGGCAGTCCATTGCAATGCCTGATAACCCTTTCAGTGTAAAAATTTTTCTTAATATCCAACCTGAACCTCCCCTGGCACAACCTGAGGCCATTTCGTCTTGTCCTATCGCCTGTGTCTTGGGAGAAGAGACCGACCCCCATCTCTCTACAGCTTCTTTTCAGGTAGTTGTAGAGAGCGATAAGGTCTCCCCTCAGCCTCCTCTTCCCCAGACTGAACAACCCCAGCTCCCTCAGCCTCTCCTCATAAGGCTTGTGCTCCAGACCCCTCGCCAGCTTCGTTGCCCTTCTCTGGACCCGCTCAGCACCTCAATGTCTTTTCTGTGGCCCAAAACTGGACACAGTCCTCGAGGTGCCGAATACAGGGGGAACCTCATGGGGAAGCGTCTCCAGGTTCGTCCCGGTGCGGGGGGGGGGGGGGGGGGGGGGGGGGGGAGGAGCAGAGGCAACGCTCTGCTCACCGAGAGAGGCTCGGCGGCGCCGCTTCCCTCCCGCGGCGGGGCGGCCCTCGGCACTCCCGGGGGAAGGCTCCCGCCCCTCAGCACGGCCGCCCGGGCGGGCGCGGCGGGGAAGCCGGGCCGGCAGGAGGCGTCCGTCCCGCGGCGGGGAGGGAGGAGGAACGGGGCGGGGGGGGGGGGGGGGGGGGGTGCCGGCTCTCCCGGAAACAGCGCCGGCCGGCAGCAAAGCGGCGGCGGTTGCCGCGGTGGGAAGTCGCCCTCTGGTCCTGCGCCCTCGCCGCCGGCGGCACGGAGGAGT
>BJBW01005067.1:416272-426930 GCA_004320125.1 Scolopax mira
AGAGAGGCGGCCCCAGGGCGCCCACCGGTGGGGAAGGCGCCGCTCGCCTCGCCCGGCCGTTCGGCTGCGGGGCCGGAGGGGGGATGCTGAGCCCCGGCTGGCTCAGCTCGCACTTGAACGCGGTTCCGATGGGGGGGGGGGTGGGGGGGAAGAGGAGAAGGCGGCCGGCAATGACTCTGCAGCCGTCGCTCGGCCCCGACCTGCCGCCCGCCCGGCGTGTCTCAGCCCTGCCGGCCGGGGCAGCCCTGGCGGAGGCAGGTGGCAGCGGGAGCCCGGCGGCGAGGCGGGGCGAGGTCGGCTGAGGTGAAGCCGGCAGCCCGCGCCGGGCGGGTAATCCCCAGGACGGCCCCGCCGCCGGCGGCCTGGCCGCCTCGGGTGCAGGGCAGCCCTCAGCCGGGCGGGCGGCGCCGAGCGCGGCCCCTCGCCCCCTTGGAGCACATGCTGGAGGCTCCTGGGTGGCTGCGGAGGTGCCCTCTGCCCCCTCGGGCCGGGTGCGGGGCTCTCTCCCCGCCGCTCTTGTGGTTTCCCCGCTTGCATAACGGACCGCGGGCAGGTATGGCTCATCTCGGCAGGGCTGGCTCATCTCGCCGTCGGCGTGGGGCTTTCCCCTGCCGCGGAGAGGTGGTTTCCGAGCCGCACAGCCTGCGTGGGAGTTTCACGGCATCACAGGATGGCTTCGGGTTGGAAGGGACCTTGGAAGATGATCCAGTTCCAAACGCCTGCCACGGGGCAGGGATGGCTCTCACTACTAGAGCGGGTTGCTCACAGCCCCCTCTGACCTGGTCTCGAACACTTCCAGGCATGGGGCATCCACAGCTTCCCTGGGCATTCCCGGTGGACATTTCTGGGCATTCCCGGTGGGCATTCCCGGCTGCTGGGCAGCAGCTCTCATCCACCCTTGAACTGCAGTCGGCTGTCTTGTCTCTCTGGGCTGCGGGGGGGGACAGGGGGTGGTGTGCCATTGCCACAAACTCCTATGGGGCTGAGTGACTACTAGTCCAAGGTTAAAGCTTGTTCTCTTACTAGTGGGGGCCTCGGCGTGGGTATATACGATTGCTCAGCACAGCTCAGCAGTTTATTTGCTTTGAAATTTACTAGGAAAAGACACGCAGCATAAAATGGGAGAGCATCCAGCTTGTCTGTCTCGGTAGATCCCCTTGAGAAGAGTGTAGCTATGGGGCTACTGCTTATTCTGCTTCACCTCCTGTAGCCTGAGCTGACACGCAGGCCGTGTTATGTGGTGGAGGGGGAAGGAAGAGAGGGCCTGGCATGTGAGGCTGTTTTTCTGAAAGGCTCTGAAAAACAAGTGAAAACTTCTTGATGCTATAAAACAGTGCTGAGCAGATGCAGAAATCCCTTTTGGAAGGTAAGGGGATTTAAAGTGTCTTGGCACGTTTTAGCTTAGCAAATTCTCAGTCAAGGATGTGTCCTGAGAGGTGCTCTGTGCAAAAAGAATGAAAGGAAAAAAGAAAAACATGTTGTATGCTTGCACAGAATGCCCCGCGTTGAGCATTTTTACTTGTGATTTCTTCTTTGACACCAGGTGTGCCTGTGTCAGAAACCGCTTTGTGAGGAAAACCAGGCAGAATGGGATGAACCTCAGTTGGCCACATGGCATTCCAGGCCTGCTTTCTGGTCTCTTCCCTTTCCCTTGCTGAGATCGTGTGGTGTTACTGGTAGCTCTGCCAAAACCAACCCAGTTAGATGTGAAAAAGGAAGTGTGCAGTTGTGTAGTGCCTGTAGCTACTTTTTTGGCTGTTCTTATAATATTTTTAAACTTTTTTTTTTTTTATCAATCTCTATGCATTGCAGTGAAGTGTTCAACAGCAACAGTGAAGTACCTTAACTTTCCCAAGTTTTAGGCAAGCACTGAAAAGTTCCTTTTACTCCACAAACGTTAGCAGGTTCTCACTGTGCAAAAGGAAGAGGAGCTGGAAGTCCAGAGATCGGTTGGGACTTTGTGCTCTGTAGTCAGGTGGTAGTGTACAGTTGTGCTTTGAAAAGGAGTTTAGTGGGGTATGAAGAGCTTTAGAAGTTGCCCTATGTGCTGTGTTTCAGGCTTTCGTAGCAGTATAATTCACAGCGGTGGACGTACCCCTTTAAAATCTCTTCTCTTACCTGTTCTGCATGTGACCATGAAAAATACAAGTATATCCTTGTTATTTACTAGTCAGAAAGCACTAGTGTTTTCTTAGTGAAAATTTCAGCTGAAATGATGCCTGCAGTGGTTTAAATTGGGTAAGCAGGGGCTGTCACACTTCTGCAAGTTGATACTGTTTTACATAAATCAAGGAGGTGTTAAAACACTCTTTGTCAATTATAAAGCTAAATTTAAGGGTAGCTTTAAGCATTGTTATTCCTTTCTACAAAGCATATGGCGCCTGACAGACAGCTGTGTCAGTACTGCTTCATTTTAACTGCTATCTCACACAGGATGGTGAGATGGTTTCAGCTGGAGAACTGCAAAAAGAGTGCTTGTGGAGAGCTGTCCTGGGAATAGTGGCAACCACCACCGTGCAGTTACCTGAGTGTGCCTGCTCTGCTCTCCAAATCCCAGGTGCTGGCAGCTTGTTGTCAATGAGGGTGAACAGTAGGGCATTGCAGGTAGCTAGGCAAGGGTCCTTCTTATTTTCATGTTATTTATATTTTGCTCCTAAAGTGCAATTTCACCATTGTAAGGAAGCACCCTCGTGTTTGTTGCCAGTGGTGCGGAAGAAAAGCTATAATTGTTGCCTGACAGAAACAGGATCAAACTCACGGGAGAGAAGAAGTCATGTTTTCATTGAATTATAAAACCAAGGTTATGAGTGTGTAGGCTGAAGACACATTCTTCTCCCATTGTTCAAAGCTTGTCTTCTTGCTTTTGGGTTGTGACTTTGACAAGTATGAACTTGATGAACATTAAATGCTCTAGTAGTACATTCATGGGAAAGCGGAGCATCTGGGTTGTGTGAGAATGTTGTTATTATCATAGTACATCCCTTGTGTAATGTTAGTCTGGATGTTACAAGAGCAAAAAACTTTCTGACAGAAGCATGAAGATCAGGGCAGTTGCAAAATATTCTTTTTTTCCATATCCCTCACCGAATTATCTATATTAACATAGGGTTATCAGAACCCAAATTGTTGCTCTGGATGTTCAGATACTGCTGTAACTACTGACCTTCAGAGACACAAGTTCTCACCGTCACCAAACTTTTTTAAGCTCCAGCTGGTAGTTCAGTTACACAGTTAGCAGCACTTGGGTATATTTCTGACTTACTTCATCAATGTTCTGTTGTTGTTTGGGTTCTTTTTTTTTTTGTATTGCGGCTCAGATTCCTGGTGAAACTGAAGGCTTTGAAGGATGGATAGGAGGATTTGCTTTCTTTTTTAGGTCTGTCCTAGAAAGAGAGAATTCAGTCCAATGGCTTTTATGATTAAACAGTTATTCCATTGTAGAAAGTATTTTGAGTTTAAAAAGCCTTATACTCTATACTTCATGCACTCGAGAAGAGCACTTTTCACATCTTTCTTTTTTTGCTGTGGAGAGTGAGGATAATTTCATCAATAACAGTACAACATAAGAGTATTTCTGTTTTTTAACTTTTAACGCATCTTTGAGCTTGCGTGTTCATTAAGTAGCAGGTGTATTTTTATTTGCTTATAGCATTTTCTCTGTTGATTTATCAAAGATATCCTAGCTATACAGTAGTTGAAGGGTTTTTTTTATGTACTCTGTTGTTCAGGCATCTGATCCATTTCAGTGGAAAGTTACAAAATGTGTGCTATCATAAAATTTTTAAAAGACTCGATAACTTTTTGCTTGTTAATGAGGAGGAGGGTAAGCTGGAACAGTCTGGAAAGCGTATCTGGTGGTTTTGTTCAGAGAAGTAAAGTACATGAAATTTAGCAAGACTTCAATTTATTTATAATTTAGCTTTACTATTAATAGTAGTATAGTAATTACTTATCTGTCACAGTCTCTCTGGGCCTATGACAAGTTCTGAGCTGCTTTGGACCACTGGACACTGTCAACATCCGAAGTCTGGATGCCTTTTTACATCATCACTCCGCATGTGGCAATTGCCGTTAGAATAACAGCATTAAAACATGAACTGGAAACTTGCTCCAAGGCATCCACAGAGTTATGATTCCAAGGAATAAACGATTGGTTTGTCACTACCTGTTGATGTCTGAAACCCTTGTTCTTGGCTTACTAGGTATGCGCTTTCGGGAAAATGACAAAACTACCAAGTCTTCTTCACTGCTCTGACTTTCTGACTTGGAGTATAGTGGGAGAAGACTTGGAGACAAAAAAAAAAAATAAAAAATGGATCTTTACCTGTGAATTTAAGCATGAACAGAATGGGGTAAGCACAGATATGTAGTCCCAAGATTTTCCATGCTGTTTGTCTGACCAGCCAGCCATGTCACACACCTCTCTTGTAGCAGTGCAAATAACTACCTGCTTTCCTTAATTTCTCCCTCCTCTCTTGCCCCATAACTTAGAATCGGAAGGGCCACCGACTGATTTAGTTGGACTTCTGAGTCCAACTGAGTAGGCCAAAATGTCACCTACATTTTAGTCCTGTGACTTGGCTCTCCTCAAAAGCGTATCTTGCCTTGCATTGAAACAAGTTAAGCAAAGAATTCATTGCCTTTCTTGGAAGTTCCAGCTGGAGCCCATCAGTGCCATGATCCTTACTGTATCAGTGATAGATTTGCCTGTGAGGATTTTACCTTTACTTCAGATAACAGATGAAAATATCAAGCAGCATCAAGTTTTGCAGTTTCCCTGGGATTCTGCCTGATAGCTAGTGAGTTCCCACTGGCACTGCCTGAAGCTGGTGATGACTTCCAACAGATACCACTTTATAAAGATCTCTAAGGTTCACTTACAGGTGCAGGATGATTGTGGTACTGTATGAAACTCTAATAAAAGGTGTAAGTGTTTTAGAATCATAGAACAGTTTAGATTGGAAAGGGACCTTAAAGATCATCACCAGAGTGTTTGGTATCTCCAAGATGAATAAACAGAAAGCACATTTTCAGTAGCTAAATAATGAAATCATACTTTTTTTTTTTTCCCTGATTGAAAGAAGACACATACAACTTTAATTACAGATAATGCCTTGTTTGTTCATTTATCAGGTATTTAGTATCTTACAGTCAAAGTTAAATCACTCAGTCTCTTGAACTACTGCATACATTTGTAAGTTTTGCTTGTCTCAATGCAAGATAGCTGTATTATGCAGAAGAAAATATTGTTTGAAAATCATTGTTTATGAGCTATTGAAGTTAAAAAGTGTGGCTAAAGAGTGCTAAATAGATTATATTGACTATGGTAAGAATGTGTAAACTACTGGAGTGTTAACGTTTGCTATCTGCAGTAAATATCTGTGTAGATAGATGATTAGATTAGCTGTTTTAGTACAACAGAGCATTGAGGCTATTTGCCTTTGGAATCCTTATATAAAGCATAAATGCTGTATCATTTATGAGAGAAAATGTCTCTCTTCTAATACCCACAAAACTTCAAAATTAGGAGTATGTTGTGCTGTAGATTTCCCCCCCTCCCAGACCCAATTTTTTCTATCATCTACTTCTTTGTATGCCTGGTACCCAAGCATTTGGAATAGCAGGTGATTTTAATTCTTCCTATTTCCATTACTTGCCAGAAAGAATGTTAATACAAAAATTGCTACCATTAAATTTCAGCATTTGCATTTTCTTTTGGAAAGTGAAATTGGAGACCATTATGCTCAACTAGACTTTCTGCTTAACTTTGGTTTCAGAGTTTGAGCTTTTTATTTATTTTTTTTTTGTTGGTTCCTTTTTTCTATTAAACATGTATGTGAGCTATAGCGTAGTTTTTGGATGCATATTTCAAATGATGAAGAAACTGACAACTCAAATAACTAATCTGAGATTAGAAACTTGTTTGGATGACCAATTCTGTTCTGAGACAATGAGTAACTCTTATCCCTTTGCTCTTTGTAATTGCTTAGCCCCTACTTCAATAAATAGCTTGCACTGAAAGTTCTTGTTATAAAGTGTCATCTTCAGACCTTTACATCAAATCTTTGGTATTTTGGATATTCTTCTTGGCATGGTGGATGTGGTTTTGAATCCATATTTTAATGGTAGTTTTTGGAATGCCGCAGGTACAGGTGATGCTGCTTCTTCATTCCCCACTTCCAGACCTTGCAGAAAATGCTATCCGTGGTATGGTGGAGCCCTCTTTCATCGCTCTGTTTGTACTTTTTTGTGCCATCTGGAATATAAGAAAGTATGTTAATCAGATATTTCATACCTGGCTGATGCCGTGGAGATGAACGGCATGAAAATAGCCTGCAATAAGTGCAGTCAAATGCCAGTTGAGTTACTGTCAGCATCAGAAAGTGGATGTTCAGCAGCTTATCTGCTTACACAGGGCTGTGAAAAAGCAACAAGTTGGAAGACGAGGTGAATCTGAGTGTCAAAGGTTGATACAGTCTGGCATCGGAACTGGAAGCCTGAAGGGTGTTTTTGAGTTAATATGGCTTTGAAGTCATGTCATTGTATTCCTATTTTTTCCTACTGTAAGCAGTGAGAAAATCTACTGTTTAAACCACAGTAAGTTGGGGAGGGAAGTTGCAACCAAAACACCAGTTGAAAAACATCTGAAGAAATAACAGAACTTACTCTGTTTACTTTATTAATTCTGCCCTGGTAAGGGGAAGTGGGAAAAGGCAGCTTACTGAAGCAAATGGATGAGCATGTGAAATAGAGATGGGTTTTAAAAAGAATAATCATGATGACTACAAACTATTGCAGTGATATTTATGAATTCTTGCAAAATAACACTGGAGACTGTCAGTGTGTGTCCTTCTGTCTGTACGTCCCACCCCAGCAATGTTCCTCTGGGCTTTGAGCAAGCACATGGATTTGCACTGCAGGTGGTAGAACTTCAAGTCGTGAAGGTGGGTAATGAACAGTAGAACGAAGCAGGTAGACATCTAAGGTAAGCCACAGAGGACAAGCAATGTGGATTTATAATCAAAAGGTCCCATGAGGGAATGCTATTTATTTTACAAAAAAATCAGCTCCAACATAGGCGATTAAAGAGAAAGAAATGTGTGTTACTTAGCAGCTTAGTAGTTGAAGTAGTTGCTTCCAAGCAGCTCAAGGAGATGAAATCCTGGTGTTATGGAAGAATTTGAGTAAACAAAGGCTCTCCTGTGCAACTGTTGAAAAATAACTGGATATTGAGTGTAAACAGATGATGCTTGTAATTGAATGCACAAATAGGCTCAAAAGGAATGGGGAAAATGCAGTGTGTAAACCACCTCCTTAAGGAATTAGTTGATGGGAATATAGAGGAAGTGGCTTTGACTGGGTGCTATAAAATTACCCAGAAGTTAAACTTCTGCCTATAATTACAAATAGAGAAGGACAAAAAGAAGATATTTTTCTAATTAGAAAAGTAGGCCGTGTAGTGTGATTTTTTTTTTTTAAATTTATTTTTAAAATTTTTTTGACTTGGCCAGTGATAAAGTAAGGGCTTTTGTGAAACTGGCGAGAGCAAAATTTTGCACTTGTGCAGAGGGAGGTAGTGTAACATCTTAGTGACCGACTATGGTGGAAGTGTTGGGGTATTGAATCCTCTGGGTGCGCCCAGGGCCTGGACAGACACATCCTTTGCTCTTGTGACATTTTTTATTCCTGCCAGCTTTGTAGTGTAATTGCAAATGCTTCTTGGCTGCCGTTTTCTGACGGACTTCCTGGGTTCGTGAAGAAGTTGCAATGTATGCTTATTTCTGGAGAGCTCTGCAGTGGGAGAATGGTACTTTTTCAGCATTCACAAGCAGGACATGGTATAAATCCAGAGGTACAGCAGGTCCCATCCCTGGCTTAGTGATCTAGTTGAGCTTGGACCCTGCTATTACTTTAGTGCACCTATCTGTCATTTATTTCTTCCTTGGCTGAAAGGAAGTTCTTTTGGGATATTAACAAACCTAATTTAAAAGGTTTCACATTTAGCAAATTTTATTTCATGTATGATACGGAGTAGCATGACTATTCTGATTCCATAATGACTCTGCTTTTCGGATAGCAGCTCCTGATCCTCTTTTTCAGGGAGACAGCATGTAAGAGAACGACTGGAGACCTCCTCCTTGAGGTCTTGCTTCTTTTACAAAAATAAGAAAACACTGTCTTTCTTATCTTTTTCTGCAGACATTAGAGGCTTTCCAAAATCCTGGTGGAGTTGTTCTAATTGCACTTTCCTGAACAGCCAAGTAAATTGTGGCTGCTTGACTCTGTTGTAATGTTACAGGGTGTGTAATGTCAGGGCCCAGGAGCAGGGAAATTCAGGAAGTGAGTGTTTATATTGTGGTCTTTGTGTATCTGCTGGTTCAGAAGTGAATCACCTTCTTTTTTTATCAGTGCCCAAGGTAAAGCTGTATAGGTGGAAAGCTTTTTGGGGTCAGAACAGTGAGTTACTGTTTTGCAGTTGGTTGTCTCTTGGGTTTGAACCAGGTCACAGAGTAATTTTTTTAAAATTTTTTTTTCCAATTTATTTTTTAATCTTTATTCCTGGTGACATCAGTATTCTGACAGTAACAGGGACTAATTATGGGCTTCTTTCCAGAATGATGCCTTTGATCAGCTAATTGCCTTGATAGAACAGAAGCATTCCCAGCAGAACAGAAGGTACTTGGGGTTCTTCTGGATATTCACATTTTGATGTGTGGTTTATGCTATCAAGAATTTGGGCTAAGCACTTTGAAAGGCATCATATGAACCCTGTGTTTTGAAAGCGTTGCTAAAATGAGGTGATGTGTAAGAACCAAATTATAATTATTCAAATTTAGCAAACAGGAAGGTAGCTGGGGAAAAAGAAGACAATGACTAAGGGATCCTAATTTTATTTAACAGTGTTTTCAGAAGGTAATATGGAAATGTGGGATTAAAGTGTGAGTCTTTCCTTCCTACTGTGTTGCTTCTCCCCTTCTTCAGACAATGTATTGGAGTGGTAGCTAGTCTATCTTATGTCCATGCTTGCAAGTAGTTTGCATCACTAAGTACTCCCTCCATTTCTCTAGGTTATCTTTCATTTTGTTTATTATATTAGCATTTGTTTTTGTTAAAGAATAATGCAGCTTGCACAATTTCTGTCTTCATAACAAATTCCACTTTTCTGTGGGCTTTTTTAAATCCCCCATTGAAGAGATCATTGTGTAGCTGATCTCCTTTAGGACAAAAGACATATCACTCTAAGAGTAGTCTTCCTTTATGGTTAACTTGAGGTTTCAGGGATGTAGTTTATGTAGGCCACTGCCTTATTTGACAGCTTCCTTTAACAGTCCTCTTACAGCACTCTTTTTAATTTAACTGAGCCTTCAGGCAAGAGAAGGGCTTGGTTCATTTGCTTGTTAAGAGTGTGTGACTCGAGTAACAGCAGAGTAACAGTTGTGTGAAATAGTTAGGTCTCAATTCTGCTCTAAGTGCAGATAATTCCATGGGATGTAATCCGCATGTGGCGTCGTAGTGGAAATTTTTACTTTAATGACTGAATATGAGCTTCTGCTGAGTCTTCCGTCTAAAAGTAGACCTTCCAGTGTGAAGTTCAGGACACATCCGTGAGACGGTGAAAGTTGGACTGTTCTTGCCTTAACGAGGATTTGCAATGGACAAATAGAAGACCTCATTTTTGGACTAAAAGCTCTTCAAGGACCAAGCATAATTTGAAAAGAAAAAAAATTTAACCTTTTTCTAAGATGTTCAAGTCTACAGTAACACAACATACTGTTAAAAGCTTTTGTACTCTTAAGACCTCCACAGCTGTAGCTCCTGATAATTTTGGGGGAGAGTAGTCGTAAAGCTCAACAGTGGCTGATTTTTAAATTTTTATTTCTTTTTATACGGTTTTTTTTTTCCTAACCCTACAGAGACATGTCAACTTGTGCTTAGTCTTTGCCATCTTGTCTGTTACAATAAATGAGTCACAAAAGAAATTAACACAGTCTTCTGCAAACTCCAGATTGTTTTTCCTTGCCTTCTTTAATGTTAACATATAGGTTGTCATGCAGAATAGGACTGTTTTCAAAATTAGGATTTTAACTGTTGGAAAAAAATGAGAAGCCCTGAATTTGTGCTAGGTCTCACTGGAACTAATAGTTTGAAGTCCTTGAGATATTTGGCAAATTCTACCCTGTTCTGTTATCTCCACCTGCTGCTACTTAATAGATTGGTGTGGAAATGAGGGGGAACAGAAGGGATTTGCTAACAAACCCTAAGAACTCAGCGGAGATGGGTGTATCATCTTGTAACTTGGGTTGGGTTTTTTTGCACAGTTTAAGGATAAAGGTTAAGGTAGGTGACTCTAGCAATACTATAGACTTGAGACCATTTTCTGTCATAAGTAAAGGAATGGCGTTCTATGGAGTAACATTGGGAGCGTTGTTTTATGTTTTGAGAAGTATATATTCAAGTATATTTTTAAAGTGTCTTTTATTTTCCTCTGTGCATTCTGCTACATGCCAGTAGCAGAGAGTACGGCGCTGGTGAGGCCACACCTGGAGACCTGAGTCCAGTTCTGGCCTCCCCGCTACAAGAGAGAAGAGATACTTCTGTACCAAAGAGAGTCTAGCAAAGGGCCACAAAGGTAATGAATGGTCTGGAGTATCTCACCT
>BJBW01005067.1:427034-500888 GCA_004320125.1 Scolopax mira
CACACTGAAACTCGGGCAGTTCCCTCTGAACATCAAGAAACAATTCTTCACTGTGAGGGTGACACAAGTTGCCCAGAGAAGTTGTGAAGTCTCCTTCCTTGGAGGTCTTCAAAAGCTGTCTGGACACGGTCCTGACAACCAGGTAGCTAGGGGAATCTCATAACTGTTTCCAGAGATGTGAGAAGGATTTACCTTCCTGAAAGAGCTGCCTCATCCTGATTTTCAGCTAAAGGAGTTGGGGAAGATGACTTGTTCTCTATCCTTCTCTGGCAGATAGGAGACCTGTGACTTGCTAATATTGATGTTGCAAGGGCAGGAACACTTGGTATCAGCTTTGAGCCAAATGAGTTCTGCAGATCTTTCCCATAACTGTCTGTTCTGGATTAAAGAGAGCCCCTCTTGTTCAGCAGGCAGGAATTGTTTGAATGGCCTTGAGGTTATTTGCCTCACATCTTACCTTTGGTAAGCAATAAGAACTGAGGCTGAAGAAGAAATTAAGTCTGGAGCAGACTTAATTGTGTCAAAACAGGCAGAAGCTCTTTTGCTGGTTGGAGCAAGTGGTGCTTGAGATGTTTTGTCAGGAGCTGTAGGGAGGTTATGGCAGTGGGCCCTGATGTTATTTGGCCATACAGTTCAAGGAACAGACTTGTCTGACAAGTACTTTCTTTTTCTAATCGTACTTTAACATAAACTGAGGACTTAACAGCTCATATGTACAGATCTTCAGTTCTCGTTCCAAGGGTTTAAAAAGGGTTCTTAGGCATTAAAGAGGCTACTCTAAGGATAGAGACTTAATCTTTGAATGAGTCACACAAACACTGTGCTAATACATTAAGTAGTGAAGGAGACAACCACTACTAATACCATTTGTCACATGCAGTTGTGCCATCGAGCCTGTGAAAAAGGTTAGATAGAACTAAAAAGTTCTATCTTTGAAGTTCTCTGAGCCTCCTCTTGTAGGGTTCACAGAATCACAGAATGATACAGGATTGAAAGGGACCTCTGGAGATCATCTAGTCTAACTCCCCTGCCAAAGCAGGTCCTTCTACAGCAAGTTACACACAAACTTGTCCAGTTTTGAGTGTACCACCTCTCTGGGAAGCCTATTCCAATGCTCTGCCACCCTCAGTGAAGAAGTTCCTTTTTATGTTTGGTGGAACTCCCTCTGTTCAAGTTTGTGCTCATTTCCTCTTGTCTTATCCCTGGGTGCCACTGAAAAAATCCTGATCCCTTCCTCTTGACATCCACCCTTTAAGTATTTATAGGTGTTGATCATATCCCCTCTCAGTCTTCTCCAGACTAAAAAAGACCCAAGTCCCTCAGCCTCTCCTCCTAAGAGAGGTGCTCCAGGCCCCTCATCATCTTTGTGATCCTCTGCTGTGCCCTCTCCAGCAGTTCCCTGTCCTTCTTGAACCGGGGAGCCCAGAACTTGACACAGTGCTCCAGATGGGGCCTCACCAGGGCAGAGTAGCGGGAGAGGATAACCTCCCTCGATCTTCTTGATGCACCCCAGGATGCCATTGGCCTTCTTGGCCACAAGGGCACATTGCTGGCTCACGGTCATCCTGTTGCCCACCAGGACTTGCAAGTCTTTTTCTTCAGAGCTGCTCTCCAGCAGGTCAGCCCCCAACCTCTCCTGGTGCAGGGGGTTATTTCTCCCCAGCTGCAGCACCCTACACTTGCCCTTGCTGAATTTCATCAGGTTCCTCTCTGCCCAACTCTCCAGCCTGCCCCTCCACCCTTTCAAAAACAAATCAACAAACTTCTTATAAGCAAATGTATACAAAATTTAATTGGAACATGCCTGAGCAAGAAATGCAAAGCTAGTTTATGAGTAATCATAAACCGTTGTGGTTTTGAATAAATAAATGCCCTCGTTGTAAACTATCCTAGTTTTGAATTCTCACATACAGGCCTTCCAGAAAATAATACACTTCACCTAGTGTGAACACTCTTTTAAAACCTGCGTGAGTGAAGTGAGGGAATAATAAAGCATCGGAAACTAAATACCTTTTATAAACTTTCACAGGCAAGTGACATGAGACAGACACCTTGCCATGACTGCAAGGGTATTTTTTCCAAAAGAGGTCTGTTGCAGACCTCTTGGTTCTGATCATGTTGAGCAACTGAGAAAATACTTGTAGGAAACAAGCCTGAGAGCCAAAATCCACATTTCTCCCGGAAACCAAGCATCATGGATTCAGCAGAGAAAAAAAAACTTAAGTGACAGACTGCAAGTTCCCCAACTCCCCTGTTCCCAGTAAGCCATGCCTGGTTCAGAGATGTCTTTCTCTTTTGGTCCATCTCATGAACAACTTGGTCACTCCTATGCTTTCTGAGATGTATCTGTCTGCTCTGTGGGGCACAGCTGAAACTGGACCTCCATGGCCTGTGTTTTGGGCTTGAGGAAGGATCTGGGCATGTAAAACCTAGCCTTACTGTTCCCTGACAGTATTATTTGATCTAACAAAATACTACATTTTCCAGCAAACCTACGGTAGCTCTTTTTTACAATGTGTTTTCTCATAAAATATTGAGCTTTTAAAAAATCTGTCCACAAAGAAAACTGAGCTATTAGGCAGTATTTTCCTTTAATGTACCAACGCACGTGACAAGCGTGCCTTTTGTTTGTGTTTATGTTTCCAAACATGGGTAAGATAAATTCTAGTAATAATCTGTTATTTACCCATTTTTACATTAGAGTGGTTGTCTTTAAATTGCTGACCTTTGGTATTTGTCAGGATGGCAGTTGAACAGCAGTTAGTTTTTTCCTCATGTAAATGAATAGCCACGCTAGTTACTAAAAAATGTCTTTTAGTATGTATTACGTATATTATTATATGTATGTATTAATATGTAATACATTTTATTAGTATGTATTACATGTATTATTATGTATGACAAACTCTGTTAATATTTTAATAGTTGTATTGAGTTCTGTTTTTTTTCCTAAATGTGTAAAGGAATGCTGCTTTTCCTTAATTACAAGGAAACATTGTAACAAGTTGCCTTAAGGCAAAGAGCATCTGTGCTGTCTGTGTGCCTGGGAGTAAGGTGCTATGGGGCATAGCTTTAGGGAATGGGAAATGCTCTCCCATTTGTTAATTGGGAGTGACTTAATTCTTAGGTAAGAGAGAAGTGCAGTAAAAGCTGTGGATGTTGAGTGATGCAGGAGAAGAGGACGGAAGAAAGGGATAAAGGAATTAAATTAATATGTAAAGGAATTAGTTTTTTGGTCTGCTGATCAGTTTATTAATTATTTGTATTTAAATAGGTGGTTGAATCCCTTATTTATTATTGGCCATAAAAGGAAGCTTGAAGAAGATGATATGTATAAAGTGCTGCCAGAAGATTCCTCAGAGGAGCTTGGAGAAAAATTGCAGTGGTAAGGAGAAAAATTATTGTTCTCTTTCATTGTATTTTTGCTGGTGAAGGTGAGAGTCATATTCCCATTCTAAAAAAAGAGGTTGTTGTAAAGTTTAAAAAGGTCTGCCTTTAGAAATCCTGAAGAACTGAAAAGTAATATTTAGAAGTTGGAATAATATATTTAGAACTCTGGAAGCATTTTAATTTTTTCAAGTTATACATAATGAAAATGCATTTGAGTATTTCCATTATGTCATTTATAACTTATTTGTCATTTTACAGAATGCTTGGAAAAGAAGAGTTCTCATCATCTGTTTCTGCAGTAATCTATAATTAATTAGTGTGAGTCTTCTAGCCTGTGGTAGAGTAGCTACAGAAACTTTTAAAATTTCTCTTCACAGAAGTGGGGGAAAGGTCTTGTTGCTTTTTTTTGTTTTGTTTTGGTTTTGGTTTTGAGCACAAACTGAATTAAATAACAGCTGTGTGTCCTTTATATATGTATGTTGAAAACAGGCCACTCTTTGGTAAACTGATAAAATGCCTTGGCATGTAAAAGGTGTCTAGGAGGTGTTTTTATTTTGTTACTTTTCATGGGCTGTATATCAATCATGTTGTCATGGACCCAGGAGTATCTATCTTTTCCTTTTATTAGTGAAATATCTTCCAAGAGGAAGTTTAGGTAAGTTGTCCTGAACCTTGAAATAGAGAAACTTTTTGTCTTCAAATAATGTTTTGTTAAATATAATTAGAGGAAGAGGTGCCTCATTGTGAAAAGTGTCCTCTGTATTAAGGAATCATGGCCTTGCTATTTCTTGGCTTTGCACTGAAGGCAGAGCAAATCAACTTTCCTAATAGTTTGGTTGGGATGAGAGACTCCGCAAGAAATAAAAATAATCCAGAAATTAAAGACTATGACCAGGTCTAATATCATCCTGCTGTGAACGAGTTAGCTGAAGCAAGAGGGTCAGTGATAAGCTCACAGGAGTGCAGCTTTTAACATCTTTGTAGTACAGAGTTTTGCCAAATTCTGTGGTTGTATCTTGAAGCAGTTCAGAGGTTTTACTGTAGAGGAAGATGGACTCTTCCAAGTGGTTCTTACAGTAAAAGCACACACTTTCCACGAGTCAGGAAATGGTAGAAAATACAGCATTTAAAAAAAAAAAAAAAGTGTTTTTTAATTCTTTCATGTACTTGGCCAAGAAGCAGAAAATATAACTCATAAATAGCCACTTGAGGAAGCAGCCTTTTCTCTTGAACCAACAAACCCCACAGAATCTACACAGTTCCAATTCTGGTTCTGAAACATCTAGACAAGACCTCTATAATCCTTGTAACAAAAAGAAGAGGGTAAAAATGAAAAAAATGTTTTCTTTTCCATACTGTATGCTTCAAGCTTGTGTGCTTTGTTGCAAAATAATTTGGCTTTCACGCCGTAGACTCATTTCAGCCCTCAAAGCAGCAAGGTCAGAGGGTCTGGCAGAAAATATTTAGCCTCTGGAAGCAAGGAGGGATACACTGACTGACAGCAGCATGCTTTGAGAAGTCTGCTTACGTTCTGATGCTTTCTTGTTAAAGTCATGCTTGTTATTACCGTCTGTGATTTTAATGTGAACAGATTATGTCCTGCTTGTGGGTAGACATAGTAATGGAAAGGTTTTTGCCACTCTGCTGCTGTAATTTTTGCCTTCAGAGGCATATGTGGAGTTCTAAGTGGCAAAACTGCTGCAGACAGTTCCATCTGCTCTTGTGCTGTATTTGATCCTCCTCATCGAAGCAGGTGGTGGGAAAAAAAGAAAGAGCCAGATATGGGAGAGGTTGTGATGCACAAGGCTTTCTGTGGAAATACAGAGTTTATATGCTGCCTCAGGTTAGTCCATAGTCTGGAGATCATATGATAATTAGGATCTTAAATAAGGTGAGGAGAAGGAAAGAAAGGGTTCCTCATCCACAAATATGTCAAAGACAATAGTAGTTAACAGTGGCGAATTGTTTGTGATTATACAAGAGTGAATAGGCCTATAATACTAAGTTCAACGAGTTTATGTGAATGCGAAATGTTTTTGTTGTTGTTCTTGTATAAAAGAGATCATGGCAATCTGGCAAGTCTGAAAGTATTTTATTCCAGGTAATTGCCTTGTGATTTTACTTATGTCCTCCAGCATATTTGCATTTTGCTTGTCAGGTACTGGGATAAAGAGGTGCAAAAAGCCAAAAAGAGAGGAAAGACACCACATTTAACAAAAGCCATTATTCTTTGTTACTGGAAATCCTATTTAGTTTTGGGATTTTTCACAATGATTGAGGTAAGTGGTGTAAAATGTCATACAACACGCTTCTTAGCACTGTGAAACTTGGCCTGCTAAGTTGCATGATACATACTGGTGTCTTCTTGCTGGGCTGTTCAGAGAATCTGTAACGTTCATGTACTCTCTCAGAAAAGTAAAACAGAGCTACAGCCCAGCAGAGACTGAAAAATTGAATTGTGACTGGGATGTTATGGATGTGTAACAGAGCTGATTTCAGTGCAGTATTTTTGAGACATTAAAAGCCATTTCCTTGCTTTGTAAGGCGTAGTTGTATTTTATGTATCTGAATGGAGTGTCCCCATAGAAAAAGGGGATTTTTTTTTTGCTATATGTAAATGGCTCTAAAGGACACGCGGTCATCTTTAAAAATGGAACTGTAATACTTATTAATGCAATTTTTAGAACATCAAAGTTTTTATTGGTAATTGAGAGAGTTCTTTGTAAAGATTCAACTATGTTTTAATGTGGAACATATTTCTTTTGCATTATGTGTTGAAAAAATTGGCTTGACATTTTAGAGCACAATAAAGGCAAAATAATACAGGATGTGACTTGCGGCACTACTTGGCTCTTGTTTGCCTGGTTACAAACTTGGGCAGTGTGGTATGATAGGAAATTGTTAATACTTTTTCCCCTTCTTTTTCTTTCAGGAAACCCTCAAAATAATTCAGCCAATATTTTTGGGAAAAATAATTAATTATTTTGAAAACTATGATACCTCAGATGAGGTAGCTTTGAATTATGCATATTGCTATGCAGCTGCTCTGTCTGTGTGCACGCTTATTCTAGCTATAATGCACCACTTATACTTCTATCATGTACAGCGGGCTGGCATGAAGCTGAGGGTAGCTATGTGTCACATGATTTATCGGAAGGTAAGCAAACAGGTATATTTGGCATTTGACAGCTATTTCGTTAGAGGAGTTTTAAAATACAGTTGTTATGTTCATGCTTGCAGTTCCATTGAAATGACTCATTTCTAGTAATGTAACGCATGCTGATATGTGTCAGACCTTAAATATATATGTGTGCTTTTGCTCTCTCTTCAATAATAAGGTTGGAGCACCTTTCCTGTGAGGACAGGCTGAGAGACTTGGAGTTATTCAGCCTGGAGAACAGGAGGCTCTGGGGAGAACTTACAGCAGCCTTCCCGTACCTGAAGGGGGCTTAGAGGAGAGAAGGGGAGGGACCCTTTATCAGAGAGTGCAGTGATAGGACAAGGGGTAATGGCTTTACACTGAAAGAAGGGAGATTTATGACAGGTATTGGGAAGAAATTCATTACTGTGAAGGTGGTGAGACACTGGAATAAGTTGCTCAAAGAACTTGTGGATGCCCCATCCCTGGAGGTGTTCAAGGCCAGGTTGGATGGGGCTTTGAGCAACCTGCTCTAGTGGGAGGTGTCCCTGCCCATGGCAGGAGGTTGGAAAAAGGTGATCTTTAAGGTCCCTTCCAACCCAAACCATTCTATGTGTATACGTGTCTGAATGGTAGCTTCAGTCCTTCTGGTAATGGAGGTGAATTAAATAGCCCTAAGTCCTAGGAGGAGCTGCTGATTTTCACCTGCTGGTGCTGTTGGAGAGAAGCCCCCCAATTGCTTCTGGAAAGTTTGTCCGCTGGAGCAGTAGAAGGCTGCCAGCAGACAGACAGCAGGGGAGATGCTGGCAGTTACTCAGCACTGCAGTTTTATCCCTGGGGAGGACATTAAGCTTGGTTTTCACCATCTGCTTCAGCATTCTCGGTTGCCTGGGAATTGCTTCACTGTCCAGTTTCCCCCCCACCCCTGTTGTGGGTAATGGTGGGATTGATTTATCTTTTCTTCCATCAATGCTGTTGTAGTGAGCTGCCTCCTTTGTGGGTCAGAGAGGCTGCACCACGATCACCACTGCTCCCATCTCTCGGGGCATCCATCAGGTTAGCTCAGGAAGAGGCAGTGGTACTGCTGCCCTCTCCAGGCTGGAGGGGTTGTCAGATGGAAAGTGAATCAAGAAATTACGGATATTACCTACAGGAAGGAGTTGAGCAACATCCAGGATGAAATGCTGGCCTTGGTGTGCTCTGGGGAGCAAGCAGCTGAGTTGTAAATGTCTGCTTCCTTCTTTTGAAGCTGTTGGCAATACTCAAACCATTGAGCCTGTCTCTGCTTCCAAGCACGAAGTCCTTGCTCTGGGGATACTGGAAGGGAAAATACCCTAACTTCTTAGCTTTAATATTGCTAGAGTAGTGTCCTGCTGGTTCTCGCCTTAGCAAAAAAAAAGGTTAATTGAAGGATCAGGACTGTAAAGTTTCTTTAGAATGTTATTTTAACCATTAAATGTAAGTACTGTCCACTTAAAGCAAACACTTATGCTGTTGGTATAGGTCATACGAAGGTTTTGGGCAAAGCTGTAAAGTAAGGAGTGTAAAACTGGCCTCTTTGTAAGTGTTGATTACTTTTCATACCCATATTTATTCTCCTCCTTCTTGTGATACCTTGGAAATTATCCTCTGGGAACTTAGCTCTAACATGGCACACTGCTTTCTTGTATATAAACATCTCTCTAAGGTATTAATTTACTAAACTGATTATCATAACACAGTTTGAAATTCATGAAATATGTATATAATGATGATGTTTGTTGTTGTGTTGATATTAGCTTAGAAGCTTGGGAAATAAATGTTCATAATATGCACCCTTATTTCTAGAGATGTGATTAAATGGAAAATTGATCTCCCCTCATCTCCTCAATGTTTACTCCTGAGGGTGAAGGCTGAGGTCACAGCAGAACATTGATAAACCTTTCTAATCATTTGTCTTCATTATCTGAAGCTTATAGATATATAATAGGTCATATTTTCTCTTTATCCTCATACATGGCTTTTGAAAGAATCTGGGTGCTAATTTACCAGCACTTTTGCAGTGTTCTTTAATTGCTGAAGTAAATAAAAACTTGGATTTGCAAGGATGAGTTGGGTTGGATGAGCGAGCATCCTTAAGAGAACTTCAAATGCTTATAATTCTTAAGTTTTAGACCCCGTTTCATTTCCTGGAAACTTAAAATCTCATTTACAAAAAGCCTGCATTCAAACTCCAAGCTGTTCTGTGATCAGTAAGAAGTATTAGTGATGCATGCAGGAAGCTTGTAACAAAAATGAAAACAGAATCTGTCTCATGACTCAAGATCTCATGTTTTAAAACCAAAGTCACTTATGGGAGGGTGATGATTTACTTTTTTTTTTTTAAGACTTAACTTTTAGAAGCTCTTTGAGGTTCAGATTAAACACTAAAGCAGTTTAAGCTGTGTAGTAGTTGGTTGAGACAGAAAGCAGCCAAAAAGGTGTCAGGAATTATTTGACTGAACAGTTATATTACTCCTTTCTGTAGTCAGTTCTCTCTTTTTAATATGCTTTTGAATTACCTGTTTCAGGCAGGGAGAGACTAAAACACTAAGATGGGAGTACAGAAGGCAAATAGTGGTTAAAGAATTTAAATTAGGCCAGTGCAATCACATCTGGGGAAAAAAAAAAACAACATTTAGGACATCAAGCATACAAACTGTTCTCATTAGTTCATGTAATTAAAACCTATTTTCCTTGAGAGAAAATAGGTTTCATGTAATTAAAACCTATTTTCCTTGAGAGAAAGTAGGTTTCATGTAATTAAAACCTATTTTCCTTGAGAAAGGGGGCTTTCATGTAATTAAAACCTATTTTCCTTGAGAAAGGGGGCTTGCTGGGAAATACACCTGTATGGAAAACTTACAGACAGAAAATCAAGCAGATCTTTGTGCTGAAAACAGAGTGATAATTGGCAAATGTAAAATAAAATGTACATTCAAACAATAGATGCTTTTTAAAAGTTGTGTGGCTCTAGAGGATCTTCAGTAGTATTTCTTAGCTTTGGAGTGAATTTATAACTCTTAAAGCAGTGTTTTCAAGTCGCGGTGTAGTGGCTTTTTCTGGAATAGAGTTAATTTTCTTCTTAGCAGCTGGTATGGTGTTGTGTTTTGGATGTAGCGGAAAGGAAAACTACCATACCAGGACCTTTTGGAAAAAATTTGTTATATAAGTAAAACTGCAACTTTATGTCCTGCGTTTTTGTTTCCTTTTGTAAACTTTCCAGTGTAGACAGGCCTATTTCACCAGGAAAATACAAGGCTTATGTCACTTGAAAAAATAGATTAAAAAATCAAACCCAGTGCTACTTCAACTAGTTTTGAAGCAGGAAGGGAAGAAAAGACTAAAATTGCATTGCCACTGACATTGGAAATGGCTGTCTTTTCCCTGAGAAGTCAAATCAGACAAGCACCCCCCTTTTGTCTCACAATCTTCTGTGAAATTTGGCCAAAATGAACTGGGCTGGTACGCTTTCATAGAGTCACAAAATCAGAATGGTTTGGGTTGGAAGGGACCTTACAGATGGAGTTCCAACCCCCCTGCTGTGGGCAGGGACACCTCCCACTAGAGCAGGTTGCTCAAAGACCCATCCAGCTTGGTCTTGTAACTGTTGTTTCATGATTCGTTCAAAATATTTTGAACATCCAAGACACCTTCAAAACGTTTTGAAACTGTTTTTGCTGCCTGTGTCAGAAACAGCTAGGAAGCGGTCAAAAAAGTGACTGAGGTGGTGGGTCTGAGACAGACCCAGGCTGTGGGACACTAGCAAGACACTAGTGCTGTGTTCTTCTGGGTGGCTCAGGTGGACCTCAAGTAGCAGATATGTCTGTGTTGGAAAGGCGTAAGTACCAGTAGGTGATATCAACACACCCTGGTGGGCAACTTCTTCAAACACACATCACTTGAACCCCCATTTTTATGGTTTGTGGGTATCTAACAGCTTTCCCAGGAGTTTATCAACCTTGATCTGTGGAGTGGAGTAAGCATGGTAGAAACGTAGATGTGCTGTGGCTGCATTACCTGCAGGTAGCTTCGTGGGGGATGTATGAGAGACAAATGACTTGAGACAGGGAATGAAGCAGTGATTTTTCTCAAATAATTAAATTACCCATTATCCTAGATTTATTATTAGAATATCAGAAGAATTTCTTAGTGGAGTCTTAAATGTTTCTGCCATCTGGTTTCAGTGAAGTTAGGGTTGGGATTCTCTCTGTGATTAATATCTTTGTAACCTAACAGTGAGGTGCAAGAAACACAAGACACTTTATTTGAAGTGATGCTTTGAATAAGTACTTTGATGTCTCATGTTCTTGCACCTGAATTAAAAAATTGGAACAATATTTTTGGAACAATTAGTGCTTTTTAAGTTAGATTATTGATCAAAAAAGGAATCCTAATAATAACTGTTTGGAGAGGAAGAAGTAGATGTGCACCACCTAAAAATGCAAAGTGTTTTTGAGGAGTGAATTATTCCTGTTACAGGAAAATGTGCAATGTGTTTTGCATATTTTTCACTTGTGCTGCAAAACTGTTTTCTTTGTAGCAAGTGTAGAAGGGAGCAGGGTCCGTTATCTGCATCTTTGAGCTATTTCAGTTTGGATCTTTGCAGTAATGTTCAGACTGCATATTTCCTGATGTAATTTTGGGGGACATTTTATAATCATATACTGTTTCTGCTGATTGACTGATTTATTAAACTATAAAAATGTTGTATATTTACTCCTGTTGCTTTTCACAGCATGTGCTAAACTTTTGACTGTAATTCAGAAATCTATGATTTTAAAAGAGTTATTAATAAGGGAAATACTAATTTGTAATGGGTTATTATCTCTGATTTGCAAAGATAGAAAGCACAGTTTGCAGTGTTAGCAAGAACTGGTAGTGTAATATGAATAACTTGGGGTTTCTGTCTTTTGACAGGAATCTCTTTCAAAGCAGAATTCTTTCAATTGGCCAAACACTGTCCTGATTTAAATTCAGTCTTCTGGGGGAGATTTTTTTGTTCCTGTTTCGAGCAGGTGGTTGTATTGTGGGGGAGAGCAATGCAAATGAGAACTTCTATGCACTTTTGTTTAGTTTTAATGACTTGTTATTTTGATGTTTTCCTATTTTAAGCACTTCAGGCAACATGAAGGTAGTTATGATGCTTTTGTTCTTGCAGTCCTTCCCTAGCCTTTTTTTTTTTTTTTCAATTGGCTCTTCTTCAGGATTTTTCAGAATACTTAGTCTAATGCACAGATTATCTAATGTATGCCCTGATGTCCTCAGGCAGAAGGTGAGATGTGCCTTCAGCTTTTGCCCCAGTATTGGAATTGTGTATTACGTCTTTTGTGTATAGGTGCACTGTGCTGTGGCAGCTGTGACAATTTGAGACTGTTCTGACTTTTTTAGGCACTTCGTCTCAGTAACGTAGCCATGGCAAAAACTACCACTGGTCAAATAGTAAATCTTCTGTCAAACGATGTGAACAAATTTGATCAGGTAAGAAGTATTACAGATCTTTCTGAAGAAATTGTGGGGTTTGAGTTAAGCAGGTTTGGTTTACAATTGGTGATTTAAGTATTTCTCATGAACTTTTCTTCTAGTTGCTTCTCAAATATCATAGGAAATGTTCTCTTAAAACACATGAGGAAAAGGTACTTTCCCCTCCCACTTCAAATATTTTTCTGCTGTTTTCCCAAACTCAAATATTGATGCATGAAGATAAAAACAAAATCAGTGTGGTAACTTGCTTATTTTCTGGAGTTTAGGTACCTCTGTGTACATTTAGGTCTCTGAATCTGGTGCGGAATTCCTGCTGGATGCCTCAGTACCTGCCAAAGGCAAAGGTGCTTCCTGAACTTCATGTTACTAGCGTTTCAATTTTTTAGCCAAGACTTAAAGCTAATTTTTGTTTCTTAACTGTTTGCCTAGGTAACTATTTTCTTGCACTTCTTGTGGGCTGGACCAATTCAAGCTGTAGCAGTGACAGCACTTCTCTGGAGAGAGATTGGCCCATCGTGTCTTGCAGGAATGGCAGTTCTGATTATTCTTCTACCTATTCAGACCTGCATTGGGAGACTTTTTTCTTCCCTAAGGTAAGGTCACATGTGTTGTATTGCAGGTATTTTCTGTCCTGGGCTTGAAAATGTGCATACTGCATGGAGGTGGAGTATTGTTCTGAGATCAGCTTCTGTCTGGAGAGGTTTTTTGCATTGCCTTTTATCTTTGTGGATATTTTTCATAGTTGCTAATGTGAGATTTCTAAATTCTGGCTTAGGGACATGAAGTGGTTTGTTTTTTAGACATGCTGAGAGGAAAAAGGGGAAGGAACTGAGAGAGAAAGGAAGAAAAAATAATGAAGGTGATTCTGATGCCAGCTATGAGGTTTCTCACTGTAAGGTTCTAGGCTGTGGAGATATAAAATGAGTTTGCAGTAATTTTCCATTATCAGACAAATTTAATTTGGTTTTCTCTAACTTCTTCCCTCCCAAAAAAACTTGCCTCAAGTGGGCATATTGAATTATATTCAGTGTTCTCACTTCCTAACTTTCTTTTGCTTGTATAATTAATAATCATCTACTTACATAATGAGTTTATAAATGGCTTTTGCATCTAAAAAGGGATTTTTTTGTTTCCTTTACTGTGTGTGTGCATATGCTTAGTAGTGTTATGTATCTTTGTGGTGTTTGTATTCAGGGTGAATGGGTTCCTTCTAGCTTTCCAGAGGTACTGAAACTGGCATTGCCATTGCATGGCTAGGTATGAGGAGAGAGCTGAGAATTAGAAAATGAGACCAACTCATAGACTTCTTTCTATTTGTAACCACTGTGATAGTCTTCAGTTATTATGCTCATGTCCTATTTCTCAAATAATGAGCCGTTCAGTGTTCTCTGTCAAATTCCAAGGGTTTTTTAATGATAAAACCTGGCTGTAGAACATTTCCCATATATTCTTACATGTTCATTTGCATGTGTGATATGCATGCATAAGTATCAAGCTACTTCACTGTTGGGTTTTTTGAGTTTTAAGTTTTGAGGCTTTGAGTCAATAGTTAAAATACTTAGCACTTAACTTGTGCCTTATCCATGGTGGTAAGAATTATTATCCCCATTTTACAGATGGGAAACTGAGGCACAAAGAGATTAAGGGACTTGTCCAGGGTCAGACAACAAGGTGACAAAAAGCTCTTCTCGAAGGTATGTATTTTAAAAGTTAATCAGTGGCAATGGGATGTTGTTGTTTGGGTTTTCCACCCATTCGTTAACAGCCACATGTTTGGATGCAGCACAAGGGAGAAA
This sequence comes from Scolopax mira, assembly GCA_004320125.1. Taxonomy (NCBI): domain Eukaryota; kingdom Metazoa; phylum Chordata; class Aves; order Charadriiformes; family Scolopacidae; genus Scolopax; species Scolopax mira. The sequence goes on from BJBW01005067.1 coordinate 440,862, forward strand.
ATCTGTTAACCAGAAAAGCTTTTGCTTGTCTGTGTGTGCACAGATGTTTATATTTGTGAACAGGAGGAGTTAATGGAAAAACTGAAACGGATTCCAGCTCTGTAATGATGTGTGCGTTCATATGGCAGTTGCTGGGAATCTGCATGGATTTAAGGAAAATTAGCCTATGAAGAAGTAATTTAAGGATTAAAGCTTTTGCTAAAATCCAGGCACGCTTAGTGTGTGGCAGCTAATTTGTGCTATTATTCAGCATTGTGCTTGTGACCCAGTGTTGTAAACACATACACGTGCACCAGTTTATGATGCAGGCATTAGCTTTGGTGCTGAGAAGTTTGCAGAATTGGACTTGGTATCCTATGAATGGGATACACTGTATTACGCAGTATTACCTTTACCTGCTCAAGGACTAGAAGTTTTACAAAATACCCATGGCATAATATCTTATTTGAGAAATAGCTCAGTTATTTGACTGAAGACCATTTTATACGTATTTATTCACAAGAGCTCAACCTTTTCCCTGCTTAGCCATGCAACTGTAGTATTGTCATTTAAAGCCCTTCTAATTTTTTTTAAGAAAAAACTATGTGGAACTGTTCTGTCAGACATGATTAAAACCCACCAAATATGCCTCATGAAAGCAAAAAGGAATTCTGCAGCTTGCTTAGTTTAGCATGATTATTAGTATCATAGAGGGGACTTCTTAGACATTTGAAGAATTTTCAGGTCCTTTCCTATTGGCACTCTTCAGCGTCCTGTGTGAGCATGTGTTTCCCAGTCACCCTGATCTCCATGTACTCTGAACTTAATATTTTTAAAACTAGAGATGTGTCTTCCTCTGCTGTAAATTGCCATCAATGCACTGGAATTCTGTGTGCTTTCAACAATTATATAGTGTCTCTGAGACTGTGGTTTCTGGTATGTATGTACAAAATATGCGTTATGCAATGTATAGGAGTATAACTTTTTTAAAAAAAAAAAGAAAAAAAAAGACAAATACTGTTCCCCACTAGCCTCTTGAACATTTCAAAGCCATTTGAAAGAGAGCGGTTACTATGATAACATTTCAGTGTGAAAACTGAAAAATTGGTTTATGGGAACTATAGCCTTTTTGATTCACACCATTTAAAAAAGAAGCCTCTGTTAAATTTATTATTTTGAATCATCTTCAACCTTCTGTTAATCTGGAGACCAAGCAGGTATGACAGGTGACTGTTTCAAAAGATTGCAGGTGAGAACTGTTGTTTGCTGCTGCAGAGACTTGAACAACACATGCTAAATTTTGCCTTTTGCAGTGGTGAGGTGTGTGTGGAAGAAAGGATGAGCTCTCTCTTTCTTTGAGAAATTGTTTTTCTTCTACTGTTTCTTTTTTGACCAAGGACAAGAGGAATTAGCAAAGATAATCTTGTTCCATGTCAGCACAGTTGGTTTAGGCTGAGCCATCTTTCTCAGTCTTATTAAGAAGCCTTGATTGTATTAGGGCCTACATTTCTTTTGTCAGTTTTCTTTTATAGATATTTCTTAATACCTTGCTTCAACTATCCCAAAATTTATGGAATGCTGGTGCTTAGAAGTTTTTTTTTAAATGCTGCAGATGCCTGAAATTCTTTCTACTGAAGTGCTATTTCTTCCAGAGCATCAAAGAAATCTTGAAGGTGGCAGGTTAAGCTGACAAAGCCCAGCCACCACTTCTGAAAACTTTTTTTTTTTTCCCTAAAGAGTGTTGTGTATGTTTGTTTTTTAACATGAAGTCTGAATCCTAACTTTCATTGTTATAGATAAAAATAAATAATTTAGCAGGAAAAGGTATGTTTTATCAAAATAAGGCCTACCATAGCTCACAATGTGGAAGTATGTTTGTCTAGGTGAATGAATTCAGAATTGTAATAAGCTTTATTAGCATGGTATTATGCACTCATTACATGGCTTCTAACTTTCAATGCTTTTTTCCTAATTAAAACTGTGATTTTTATAATTTAATGATATATATTCTCCACTTTATATTTGCACTGATGAACAATGTAGGACTAAAATAGATATATTTACTTTAATTTTAGTTACAGCTAATGCTTAGATAATACTTAATAAACAAAACCATATCTAGATTAGTTTTCCTAAATTACAGCTCATGTACAGTTACTGAGTAATCTTTTGCTTCAACTGAGTTAATTTTAAAAGACACAAACAAAGGCCAGTTTCTTTAACAACATCAAAAGAGCCTTATGAGAAGGGTTGTTATTTTGGCATTTCAAAACCATTTTTAAAAGTAATTTTCTGATTTTTGTTTAGTTTGAAATGTAATATTCCTCTTTTTATTTGAGGGGGTTTTTGTGTACACAGATATGTTGTTTAAGGAATACCATGTGTTGGGACAAGCTGATGTATAATTCTGAGCATTGAATTAACTCACAGTTCCCTGAGAATAGAGAATACCAGGCACACATACATACAAAGTCTGCCTGCTGTGTGTCAGCTTTAAGATACTGTTTTTGGAAGATCATTTAATGCAATTACAATTTTATGAATGCTCTTTACAAGTGAAAACAAAAGCTTTGTTAATATGAGTGTGTTATGTGATCATATATAGTCTCTCTTCCTTTGAGAATCTAAGAATTTTTACTTTGTGCTATTTGCAGAAGCAAAACAGCCGCCTTAACAGATGTCAGGATAAGGACCATGAATGAAGTCATAAGTGGTATGAAGATAATAAAGATGTATGCATGGGAAAAATCATTTGCGGAACTTGTGAATGGGTTAAGAAGGTAATCCTGGAAAAATACAGCATGGTATATGATCTATATCTGTTTATATTTTTTACATGTCAATAAGTCCATTATTTTGTGCTTTAAAGTGCAGTTTATTTAGACTTCTTTGGCCTTTTTTTTTTTTTTTAAACTTTCTATAGCTAGAGTGAAAGAATAAAAATATATCCTAAGGGGACATAAAAAACCCCTTTGATATTTTGAAATTCTGGTTGTTTTTTTATGCTTCCTTTATGGTTGTGTTTCAAATTAGCAACTAGTAAACTGTAGTAGTTGTAGATGAAATTGGACAATTTCATCATCACAGTTCTATAAACTAATAGCAAGCAGACATTTCCTTTCCAAGAAATATATGGGATCTGGCTTTCTGTCCTAAATGATAGCATCCTCAGGTGCTTCCGTTTTTGCCTTTTGAAGTACTGCTCAAGCCATCCAGGAAAGGTGAAGAAGAGAAAGAATGCAGCTCAGAAATTCTCTAGTTGCAAGGCAAGCTGAGTTTGCTGTCCTAAGACATTTAATTTCAGAGGTCCCTCAGCATCTGATTAAAGCTTACTCATAAATTCAATTTTCAATCAGTATTTGCACTTTTACTTGACATTATAAGATCATTCAGTGCTAAAGGATAACTGTAGGTGTGTTTCATATCATTTAATTTTCATGTTATGTTCCTCTCTGGCATGAGTACAAGGTTGCTATCCTTCTGTAGCTTCTCCTGATTATTTTTTTTCATTTTTATTTGGAAAACCTTTTTTTTTTTTTAAAAAAGGATTTTCTTTTCCTTTACATCCATCTGCAGGCTTGCAAACTTGCTAACGTTCCCTGAGATGTTTGCTCCCACATGCATAATCCTTTTCTTCTTCAAATTATAGGATCCTGTGTTGATGCAATGTTCTTGGTGGGTTGAAAGCTTTGCTCTCTTGCAGGGAGCCAGCGAGACTATTTCTGTATTGAAAGCTTCCTCAATGGGTGTGTTCACATCACTATAAACTTTAGATTTCCATGTTCAACACCTCATTAAGACTAGAGGCTTCCTTTTTAATGATGAAGAGAAACAAGCTCTTCCAAAATGCACCTTGAGCCCTCTTTCTTAACTGCGCTGTGGAAAACTGTAGTTAAAAGTCTTAATTCAGCCAGGTGATTTATGGCTTAGCACTTCCACAGTTGCTAAGATGACATCTGAACTTCTCTGTTGCTCTTTTTTCCCTGTGGCTTTCCCCTGATATAACTCCGTGCCATAGGACAGCGTAGTATGTAATATACAGCCTGCGGGTAGGCTGTAATTTATCTGATATTTATGGAGAGTAGCACAAAGAACTTGCTGATTATTCACAGATAGCGAGAGGATTATTAAGGATTATTAGAGGGTGGGAAAAGAGTTTCATCCAGGATTGTAGAAGTAATTGAATTAAACCCAATTCAAATGGTTTACATACTAATGTTCTTTCACTCTACTCTGGAGCAGAGATCAGAAATTGTGAGCCCTTAAGCTGAAAAAATAAATCTTTGAAATGCTTTGAAAGTCTGTCAATTTGGCCAATTTGGCAAGTATAGTGGGAAAGTTGCTTAACTAGTTTTCCAGTAGCACATCTTGCATCCTTCTCTCTGTTAAATAAGGAATTAACTTCAACTTGTATAACCATTCTTTGAGTTTCTTATCTTGGACTATAGTTCCAAATGGTAGATAATCAAAATGATAAAGATTTTCCCTGAGAATTGCCAGAATACATGGGAAGACATATTAGGGCATATATTCTATAATAATTCAAGCAGATAGAATATATGGGGTAAATAGTTGTGGTTCTCTTGATAAACTATTATTTTATTAGGAAGTTAAGCCTGATGGCATCCACATTGTAGATAGTCTAGTAGTAACATTTTGAGAATTGGATTTGATGAGTCATTTAGAAGTGGAAGCTGAAATTGAACTGAACTGGAAATTGAGAACATAGGCATTGGCAGCTTTTCAGTTGTTGACGGGAGGCTTATGTGTCTGTGCAGTCCTTCAGTCGTTATTTAGCCTGGGTAATGGCTGGCAGAACGACTGGCCTCACTGATCAGTATTTTCTGAATTATGAACCGGAATTTCTAGAGCGAAAGAAGCCAGAATCGGGGTCCAAATCATGAAGGATTTACACTGAGATCAAAGGAAATACTGAAAACCCTGTGATGCAGCTTGAGGAGCATCAGCTGAATAGTGGCAGATACTTGGGTCATGGGTGAACTCTTGATCTTTTAAAAGTTGCCCTGTTTTTCCAGCTGTGGAGTAGGTCTTGATCTTATCAAGAGTTTTGTGAGTTGCCTCTACTGGATTTTGATATTGGAAGGATAAGGAGTTTGTGGATGCTTGGCCTTTATACAGAATTTTTTTCCCTCTTTCTTCCTATATGCAACCCAGAAAGAGTCAAAGCAGATTAGAATCTGAATTAAAATACTAAGTTTGACTAAAGCAGAAAAAAAAGAGCATTTTGTTTTTCTGTTTCTGAAAAATAGTGGTTTTCTGTAGCTACTAAGATATTTAGTATAATAATTTCTCCCCTCAGTTTCTAAGCCTAAGTTCTCTTCTTATTTACCATATAACATACTTTCTTTGCAGTTAATTTTGAGTAGAGTTCTTTACATTTGGGTCAGGGCGTTGCAAGGGGAGGAGAAAGGATATAAAAGAAATATACTGAGTGTGTTTCCCTCATCCTGTTGTTGAAGGCAAACCGTAAGGGGAAGAGATTGATGTGATTGTTTATATTTTGCATTTTTAGGAAGGAGATTGCCATGGTTATGAAAAGCTCCTACCTGCGAGGACTGAACTTAGCCTCTTTCTTTGTGGCAAGCAAAATAACAGTGTTCATGACTTTCATGGCGTATGTACTACTTGGCAATGTTATCTCTGCAAGCCGGGTGTTTGTTGCAGTGACCCTGTATGGTGCCGTGAGACTGACAGTAACGCTGTTCTTCCCTGCGGCTGTTGAGAGGGTGTCCGAGGCAGTGGTTAGCATACGGCGAATCAAGGTATGGCTACCAGTTTGAATGGTATGTGAACGGATTTCTTCTCTTATTCTAATACTGTTCTAATGTCACCGACGAAAGCAGCCGGGCTAGAGTTTTGCAGAGTTTGGGATTTCTAATGAAATAGCCCGTTCTGAAAACGCGTTGCTGAGCAAGCATGTGCGAAAACATGAAGCGCGCTGGAGGGCAGGCTGAAACGTCGGGGGAAAAGTGCATGTGTGAAGAGGTGGTGCAGGCATTCTTGAAGTGAGAGGAACATGCGTTCAGATGTGTTGGGATTAGGAGCTGGAAGGCGCTGAAGGCAGATGGGAGCAGTGAGATTTGTCTTGCACGTGCCCTGCGTTACCCCTGTCAGCTGTGAAGGACACGGGTGAGCCCTAACGGGTGTCCTGTGGCTGCTTTCAGCACTGGAGTGAAAGGCTTAAATTCAAGAAGGATGAAAATCAGAAACGCTGCCCTTCTTTGGGACTTTATTTTGTTTGGTTTGCTGGGTTTAGTGTCATGTGTTTTTGTACGAATGGGTTTTTTGTACGAACGGGTACTTTAGCATAAACTGCAAGAGTAAAAGAATTAAAGGCAACTTTTGTTTTGAATTTAAAACTTGAAAAATCCCAAGCTGTCAGGTTATTGAAATACAGAAATAGTGCGTACCAGCCATGTTAGAACTTTTACAAAAATGACAGGTTAGTCTAGTCTAGAATGGGGAAAACTGAAATGCTTTGCACATAATGATGTGGCTTTTGCAGTGTCACTATGCCATTTGTTGATGAAAGCAATGTGAAATCACCTCTTTTATTTTCTTCTCTAATGCTTGAGTATAATAAATCAGTTTCTTTCTGGATAAATTTGTTAACTGTACGAAGCCCACAGATAAAATATGTATTAAACAAGTAATTTTTGCACTTCAAAGAGGCGTTTTGTAAAAGTTGATGCAAATGGAGTTTGAAATAGTTAATGTGAAAATCACAACGAGGGCAATATTGTAGACAGTCATTACTACTGCTTAAACTATGGGAGGGGAGAGAAGTGCTTGGGATGCTGGATGTTTCATACTAACCTTTCTGTACTCTCATACACCCTGCATCCAGCTCTAGGCAATGCTCTTTCAAGCTGTCCAGGTTGAAAGACAAAGAAGAGTGGCTGAAAAAGATGCTTTAGAAACAGGAGAATGGTACTTAAGCAGAGGCAGTGATGATCTGTTTCCTTTTTTTTTTCCTCCTGTCTCCTTTTTAAGTGTATTCTACTGATTACGTGATTTTGTTTTCAATAGCTGGCTCCAACTTCTCTGCACTTAAGATTCCTTGAGGATGGTTTTTGGCAACCAGCACCATAATTAAGGTTCATTGGGCAAAGGACAGTCCTGAATCTGTAGCACCCTTGATGCCATCATGAACTTATAGCTTCCATTTCTCAAACTGCAGAGTTTTTCAGGGTTGGACATTCTACTACTGAATGGAATGCTGCTTGGTCAAAGATATGTTATTGACATGTAAATAAGTGGAAAGGAATTGAGAAGAGAGTAGGACGTACAGGAAAAACTGATTAAGATAATGGCTAGGTATATATTTCTTTTAAGTTTTGTAGAACAAATTAGGTTTCTACACTGATCTTAAAATACATTCAGATAGAAAGAAGAAAGCAGGAGATACTGTGCTTCAGGTGACAATAAAGAATTATAGTTAGGTGGGAAATATTGGCCATTCCTCCCTATTAATTTGTACATACATAGGAACTGTGTGGCAAAAAGAATATAGTCTCCTTACTGTGTTTTTCACCCACGCTTTCTTTTCCCTTCACCCTGGCTACACATCTGAGAGCTGGTCTGCATCTCTTCTTGAAGCTTCTCCAATTTTCTGTGATGGAGCAATAGACTCAAGGTCATCTTGTGAAACAAAGTGAAAGCAGTTGTTTTTCAGAGGGTTATTTTGGCAGACACGCACAAGAAAGGCTAAGTTTCAGCCGGGTACAAAATATAGTTTTCTCTTTCAAGGTCGCAGTCATATCTCAAGCTAATGTTTGTTTCTCAGCATCCTGTGGATGGTAGCAGGTTTATTTTGCCCTGCGTGGAAGATTATTAAGTACAAAAAGAATGGAAGAATGTTCTAAGATAACTTAGTCTCACAGGCTTAAGTTACTCTGCTGCACTGGAAAGTTCTATTTCTGGTGTTGATTTTTTTCCCTCCACTTTTTAAGTTTCACAGTGTTAACCCTATAACTTTTTTCTTCATTTGTACTAATTTTATTTTGAAACTTCCATATGTGATACCGTAACATTTTTGAATTAAATGGCTAGCTAGGATTTATACCTGGGATGAATACTACTGGCAGAAGAGAAATTTCTGGTAAATGCAGAAACAATGAGAGACCGATTCCTTGCTTATATCTGCCGCGGTATTTCAGCCATCATGTAAATCCAAATCACACTTCTGAGGTTTCTTCTGAAGCCACACAACCCAGTACTGATTTAGGCTGTGTTTGGAGTTTCTTTCCCTGTCTACCATCCTCTTACTCTTGTACACCCGTTCGGGTGCCTAAAAGCAATGCTCAGCAATACTCACCCTGGCCAGAGAGCTCAGGTGTGTGTGGCTTTGCAGTTTTGCCTTTGGAGGGAGATGTATGTATATGTGCATTAAAACACTTCAGTTTCTTGCCTTTCTCTGAATCGATACCCACCAGCTGGAGTTCGAGCCCCGTTAGAATCATAGAATCATCAAATAGTTTGAGTTGGAAGGGACCTTAAACATCATTGGTTTCCAACCCCCCTGCCATGGGCAGGGACATCTCTCACTAGAGCAGGTTGCTCAAAGCCCCATCCAGCCTGGCCTTGTTAACACCTAGCCGTATGCTTCCTTCCCTCCCGTGGCTCCTGGCATCCTCCTCCTCTCTCTTCTTAGTTACTGACCTCTGTCAGTCTCCAGCAGCTCTCTTGGCATCTGCCAACTGTTCGCTCAGTCCCTGTTAACTAGTCTTGGCTTCTAACATCGAGGCCTGCCTTCCCTTCTCAAAATATTGTCTGCTACAAGCCTGTGTAAGGTCTTTACACTCTGTGACTCAAAGCACAATAGAATTTCTCAGTGGGCTTTTTTGTCTTCAACTCATCCTTGCAAGTTTACTGTAGAATTTGCCCCTTTCTCTTTCAAAATGTCTTTAAGCTGTTCATAATCTAGTGTTGGGCAGGTGCTAGAAGTGCAGCTGTGGGACGAAAGTGCACGTTTGTGCCATTTGAAGGAAAGGTTTTCTGACTGGGGTATAATGTCAGGAGGTACAGTAGTGAAAGTGTAATTAACCAATTATGCAGGCATAAGCAAGTTGTTTGGTTTTTTTTGTTAATGCCCTGGGCTTTTAAAAAGAGGAGAGGTTCAAGAAGTGTTCTACAGCGTTTTTATCCCTGGGGCAGTGCTTAAAAGGGACAGTGGATGGCTGCTTAACATGTCCTCATTGTTTTTCTGAGCAAAACTAAAGTAGAATAAGCCTTCACCATCAAAGCAGTGGAATGATGAGGTCTTGCAATGAAGTGCTCTTCTGTGTGGAAAAGGGAAATAAAAAAAAAAAAATTATAAGGTATGTCAGCGTTTTAAGAGGAAAATGGAGCTGGTTCTTAAGGTCCATTTGCTTCAGGAATTATCTTTAAATAAGCAGGTTGTTAAGAGTCCCAAAGTCCTTTTATGCTAAAAAATGTTTTTTTTCTGGGAGGGTGACAGCTAGCTAGTTACAGATGCACTGTTGAAGGTGGTGTGCATTGCTTTGGAAGTGTAATTCCTTGATCAATTAGTGGTTGTTTTTTCCACCCCATAATGAATGTACTGTATGCTGCTTCCACAAACATGTGCTTGGGTTCCTTTCCCATTCCCTGTCTCACATTAGGCAATATACTGTGCTTTTCTTTTATTGCAGAACTTTCTGATACTTGATGAGGTCTCACCCTTCAGGCCACAACTGCACAGTAATAATGAGAATATTATTCTTCATGTTCAAGATTTGACTTGCTATTGGGATAAGGTAAATTTACTTCTACTAAATGTAAAATATATTGGCACTTTAACTATTTTAAGTCCAAAAAGCAGAATTTCTATGTATATTGTGCTGTTTTGTATTCTGTCTTTTGTGTATGAGAATCCTTTTAGTATATTTAACTGAATAGTACTGAAAACACTCTAAAGTGCATCTTAAAAGTAGCTATTCCTGAATATTATACTGAATGAAAATCTGTGTATCTCTTTGACACAATGTGCAAATATCTCTTGTTGTTAAACAGCACTGTATTGTAGCTGAGATACTTAAACTGGAATTAAATACAGACAGTACAGTAAGGCGGGCCTTAGTGCATGGGTATTTTTCTGTAAACTGAATGCTGATCAGTCCATTAATCAAGAACCAGTACGATATTAGACTTTTCATAATGGATTTGAAAGCTTTAGAGACTAGTCCTGACATATTTATTACCCTGTGTAGTTCAATTGAGACTGTTGATATGCAAATAGTTCTCTGCTAAATATGCACCAAACCCACCAAAATGACTAGAAAAAGGGACACTACACAGGTGATATGTATCCTCTTCTGTAAGAAAGGTGAAGATTGATTGTGGTTTCTGTTTTAAAATGCCAATTGCTATGGTAAGCAGCAATTTGCAATGAATTGTTGGAGCTTTTAGGAGCTGCCAGTGTCCTTGCACAAGCACAAGAGAAGCTTCAGTCTCCATAAGAAATGCTTGAAGCTCTAAAAATGAATTTTGCATATAAGTGTAATGCAAATAAGACACCACTTATTTCCCTGTGTATACCCTCTTCCCTTACATGTGCCTGTGTCTCAAGGAAGATAAAGTGTGAAAATATATGTTGAGGATTTACCTACTACTAGTACTTGACTACAAAAGAAAATTACTATGTCATTGTGCTTTATTTTCTCAGAGTTGTCTCTGTGACATAAGTTATTTTCTGAAATATTGAACAAACTTTTAATTGATATGAAAAACTTCATGGTGAATACATTCTAATACAAAACAGAGTGTCTTTCTTAGTCTTTGTTTTCTTCTTAAACCAACATCGATACCACTGTTAATGCTTTATAGGAAATGGTTGCATAATATGCCCATAAAACACCTTCATTTTTTTTCATGAGTTGTTTATATTGCATAAAGCAGAGCAGCATGACTGGAATTACTGGTTTCCTTTTGATTTAAAAAAAAAAACCTCAAGCCAACAAACCACCCACGAAACTGTTCATTTTGATATTTTTTTCATTTTGATATTCAATTACAAGTGCAGGGGAGAACACTAGCTCTCCCAGAACCATCAAGAGCAGCTCAGAAAGTTTCTGTTATGTAATCTTAAAATGGTGCAAAATAATTTGACAAAGTTGCTAACTGAAAAGGTGATGAGTTCTGAGAGAGAGGATAATATAAAAATATACTATCCTTTGTCAAGTAACCAACTTAGGTTGCTACCCTGACTAGGTTTCTCATTACTTTTTGGGTCTCTATATTAACAGTGTACAGCTGGATGCTAATTTTTTATTTTTAAAGGTTATGAGCCAAAAGAGATACTTAAAAAAACCCTCAACATCCCACAAATCCCAAATCACTGGAAGTAAAAAAAGGGATTATTAGCTAGACTTTTAGAAAAACAACCTAACATGGTGTATTACAGTTTATCAAAAGATAAACAAAACCAATTAATTACTGGTCACACTCTTGTTTTGCTAAGGGAAGTATTATCTGAGTCCCACAGGCTAGTCTGATACCAGCATTGAACTAGGGATTCTTCAGTGCAGGTTTTTACCGATGTGCCTTGAGTTTGCAGAACAGTCTGTCTGCTCAACTGAGCAATTTGAGATTTAAAATTCAAGAGGTTGAACAGAGGCCAGATTTTTCCCTTGTAATTTTAGTCACTTAAATGGGGAGCCTAAGCAGTATAGTACGTCTGTGCAATACATGATCTCTCCATCTCTTTGATGGGATGAATTGCTTCCTTTTTTTTTTGGACTGTAGGAAGCGTAAGGAGCTCTGCCCAAGCTCACCCAAGGTGTTACTGCCCCCGAAGGAGTCATTCTTGTGTCCTTCAGTCCTCCCAGTCTGTGTATCTGTTCCCTCCCTAGTGCTGGTGTTAATGCTTGTATGTACAACTCCATGGTGAACCAGTTCAGAGGGATAAACCAGCAGAAAATGAATCGCCTCTAATGCGGTTTAGATAGCTGAGTCTCACAAACGACAAGAACAAGGCAAGAATGAGTGGCAGCAGAAAAGAAGTGAAAGACTTTGGTGGTTGACAAGACATGGGATTGCTGGGATGCTTGTGGTAATGAGCTGTCAGATGAGCTTACCTGTAATATTAGTCTGTGCTCTAATTTAAGTGCCTCAGTTTAGCGCCATAAAATAGGCGTGATGGATTCAGGACAAATTGTTTTTAATTACAAGTTATGCTATTTTGCAAAAATACTGTGCCCCTTAGGTGTTTGTGGACATGCTGTAGCATCCTTTTGCGTAGGATCTATGATATTTGACAATGCAGCTTTGATATATAGAATTTGTGTAATAGTTCTAAAACTTTTTTTAAGTTTTCCATAATCCTTTTAGGATCTTATGATGTATTTTTTGAAAACCTGTTCATGGGTGGAAATATCTTTATGCACTTGTGAATATGGAAGCACAACCTCAGAAGGTCTGAAGGGCCTGTGTGTCTGAAAACTTATTTTTTCCATATAGACTAATTGATTTAATTAGAGAGATTTTCTCTTCCTACAGACTTTGCATTAAAAATAAGAAAGCCTTGGCTGTCACAAGTTGGTAGAGTTCCCCTAAGCTTAGCAGTAGTTGAACACGTAAACTGTGTGCTCTGGACCGAGAAATCAAATTCAAGGTAAAATGCTGAGTTGGAGGGGGTGGAGAAAAGGAAAAAAAAAACCTCATGGATGCCACCTTGTGGAAATTAATAAGAGCAGCAGAAGTAGTTTTACAGAGTTGCACGACGCAGACAGGTTTGTGTTCTCCCAGCGTGGCTCTGATTTTTGTGTGAACCCCGTGGCACTTCAGCGAGGTGGGAGCTGTGATGGAGGACCTGCAGCTTTGGGCTCTGAGTACACTGCTGCCTAGCCCAGTGGCATGTCCCCCTGGCACGAGGTGGACACGTGTGTGCTAGCCCAGCTCTCCCAGCCTTCGTAGGTGTGGATGGATACCGTGTCTCTCCCAAATAGTGTGAAACGAGTCTCAAGCTTCCCCTTTTTGCAGTCCCAGAACTTGGTCGGTGTGGTATCTTCCATGTGGGTTTAGGTGGTGGCCTCTTGAGCCTCAAAAAGGTGACTGGAGGTTTTAATCAGTCTGCAAGTTGTTAAGAATGTGTGCTAGGTATTTATCACCTTGCTCTTCTTTTTTTGAAGCTTAAGGCTGGCTTTTTGTTTGGTCCTTTAATAGAAATGTTAGCACAATCCAGCTTCTTTTCTTTTCTTTTTTTTTTTTTTTCTTTAAATGCATATATTTTCCTGTTTGCATTTGAGTGTCAGTCATGCTTAGTGCGGTCTAAGATGCATGTAAAGGCAGATCCTGTTACAAGGCTGTTTTGCTTTAATGAGAGGGAGCTGCACCAGGCCCTTAGGAATTGTGGTTTAGCATAGCTATTAAAGACATGAGCATCCTTTCTTTTCACAAGAAATCGGCATTTTTACAACCTCGATAGGGAGAGGTGCAAAATATGTTGGGAAATAAGCTCTTATCAGTAGTGTAACATAAAGGATGGGCATACTTAAAAGGAATGTTAAACGAACAATCCTAGGGTAGTATGTATTCACACAAATAGCCCACTGTGTTGCCTGTGAAAAGTCTCTGAAAATCCACGATATGCGAGATGGAAGGTGTGTAAAATCAAATGGTGTTCCCCAGTTTTCACTTTGGATCACGCCTTGACTATAGCCAGCACCAGCCCTGGCTCTCCTGGGGCCCTCTCTGCTTCCAGCGCTTGTCCGGCTGCTTGGGGTCGCCGGGCTTGCCGTGAATGCCGGCCCGATGGCCAGCAGAGAGCTCCTGCTTCCTGAGGTTGCCACCCCAGCCTTGTGCCGAGCCATGTCCAGGATGCCTGGGCTCTGGGGAAGCAGCTTCCCTCTTCCTCGAGCGCTGTGTTCTCCGTCTTGCTCCTTCCTGGGGAAGGATCAGGGTCTTTCGCCAGCGTTTGTGAATTACTGAGGAGGCAAACCGTGTGCCTGAAAACCCGGTGGGCGTCTGGGTCGCTAATTTGTAGTGATTTCACGTGCATTGCTTTCTGTTTCTAAGGAATTTTTCTGGTCGTTTGTGTTTCTTTACTGAGGAAGCCTAAACTTTTTCTCAAATCTGTAGAGTTTAGAAAGCCCGGCACTTCAACAACTTTCCTTTACGGTCAGACGAGGGGAATTACTGGCTGTGATCGGTCCTGTAGGAGCTGGAAAAGTAAGTCTTAACGTTTACTCCATTCTGTGGGGTTTTTACGAGTGGGTTAAACGAGATTAGAAACCTGAAAAGGTGCAGTTCCTTTCTGTGTATGACAACACACTTCACACCAGGATACTGGCATGCCAGGAAGGCAGATGTCCTTCTGGGGCTGGGGAGGAGGTGGTTTGGAGTTAAACAGTACTTTCTACATGCCCTTCTGCTATTAGGGGTAGTTTGAGTGACAGGGCGAAATAGGCCATCGTGCTGGTAAACACTGCTCAATCTCTATGATGTCTTTAATGCAACCAAATTTTTCAATTTTTATTTTATTATAATTTTTTTTTAATCTTTTCCAGTCTTCGCTCTTAAGTGCTGTGCTCGGTGAACTGCCTAAAGACAAAGGTTTGATAAACGTTACTGGCCGAATTGCCTATGTTTCTCAGCAGCCTTGGGTGTTCTCTGGTACAGTAAGAAGTAATATACTGTTTGACAAGGAATATGAGAAAGAAAAATATGAAAAAGTTTTAAAAGTCTGTGCTCTTAAAAAGGTATGGCTTTGTCTTTGTGTGTTTCGTTTTCACGATCTTTATTCTCGTCTTGGTGTTCTGAGTGTTTCTAGTGTACTAAGTGTATCTAAGTGTTTATCCTAGACTTGTGGTATGTGCTGCAATATATAATACATAGAATTAATTAGTAGTAGTAGCATGTTAAAGAAATCCTGTAGCTTAACAGAAATATGTGTAATCATTTTTAGAGTTCCATGTGTAAGCACCTTCTTGTACTTCTGAAAACTTTCACTAGAGGGAGGTGTAGCTTATGTGAAGCACAGGCAAATTTGGAAAAAGCTATTTCCAATTATTTAATTTCATAATCACCTTTAACCCTTTTCACTAGTATTATGGTAAGTGCCTTTGTGAATGCAATAAAAGGTGGAAAACAAATTATCAATTTAGCACTATTTGTGCCTTTCTTTTGGTAAATATCCTTTATGCTTTTTTTTTTTTTTAAAATTAAATGTCATGTATATAATGTATTATGCATTGCTAATGGCTATCAAAAGAACGTTAGTGCTATATATTGGAGAACTTGCTGAGCCCAAGTAGTTTTTTGAAAAAATATTTTTGAAAGGTTCGTGCGCGAAGGAGTTTGTGACGTGAGATATAGAAGAGGATTAAGCCAGATTTGTCAAGAAGCAGACATTTTGCTTGGCAGCTAAAAAGGTTTTATGCAGCATGTTACAATATTCCTGTCAGCAGTGACACAGGTGAAAAGCAGATGGTTACCGTGATGAACATTTTTTGCAAGGTTTTTGCACATGGTAGATAGAGTTTCAATATCTTCTGTTGATATTCGGTCATATGCTGTTGCCTAAAATTAGTGTTTTAGTGATTTTTAAAAGACAGAAAATTGCATAAAAAACCACTTCATAATAGATGGCAGTTCTGCTTTCAGAGCCATCTTTCAAATTTATGTATCTTACAAAACCTGTGAATTAAGTTTCAGAATATGCTTTATAGTTTAATGTAAAACTTCTGTATTTCCTGAATAGGAAATAAAATAAAATGACGTGAAACAATGCATAATTTTGTTCTCTTACTCATAGTCCCAAGCTCTATAAATTAACCAAATTTTATGGTTACTCTTGGATACATTGCAGTAAGAATAAAAGCAATGCAATTCTTAGGAACATGGCAAATAGAAGATAATTGACCAATAATAGTTAGTTCAGTTTTATTTACTGTGACAGCCCATTTTGTTCTTATAAAAAATAAGGAATTTACCATTATACTTCATACCTTCATATATACTTCATATAATTTTTAGTTTGATTTTCTGAATCACCAGAAATACTCCTTATAACACTAAGAATAGTAGTGCACTTCTTGGCACATCTGTAGAAAAAGTGAACTTTAAGAAACTGGAAGAAATAGGTGAGATCTTAATTACTTTTTGCTGAAGGTACAAAGTCATGAAGTAAGTATGAATATTTCATTTAGTACAGTTAATACTTTTCAAATTAATGTTGAGGCAGCTTTGTCCATCTTTGAATTTAAAATTTAAAATTATTTAAAAAAAATAAAATAATCTTACTATCTGTTCACAGGACTTGGAATTATTAGCAAATGGTGACCTAACAGTAATAGGAGATCGTGGAGCTACACTGAGCGGGGGACAGAAGGCCCGTGTAAATCTGGCCAGGCTAGTGTTTTTTCCTGTGTCTAAAGTTTACAAATTGTCAGACTTCAGTGACTGAATCAAACAAATATAAGACTTTGTGATACTGACATTTCTTTAAACCTTGCAGAGCTGTGTATCAAGATGCAGACATCTATCTTTTGGATGATCCACTGAGTGCAGTAGATGCTGAAGTTGGAAGACATTTGTTTGAAAAGTATGTTGCTGCTTTAATTTAATTAAAAATACAAGTGATATCTTCTAATTTTGTACAGAAAAACTCGAGAAAGCATTTTGGGAGAGATGGATCTCTTCAGAAAACTTATTGCATTCACTTTCTGCATTTATTGTTCCTCTATCTTATGTATTTGGAAGACGTACAGTTTTTTTCCTTTCTGTGTCTTTGGTCTTTGTTTTTAAAAGCCCTGTAAAAGTCTGTTTTGAAAATATTATAATTAGAATTACTCTTAAGGGAATGTATTCTAATTTACTTGAGGAAAATGTCAGATTTCATAAACGAGTATTGGGGGGCTATGAATATTGATGTTTATGAATATTAGTACTGAGTGAAGAATAATATGGGGTGGGATTTTTAATCACTTCTGAGTTTGCTACAGCTTTATTTGCGTAGTAATAAGCACAGAATTCAAGTGGCTAAAGAAAAGGAGAGAACTCCCCTTGATTCTTGAGTGATTTTTTTTTTTTTTTTTTTCCATTTTGGTTCCTGAATGATTGAAACTTCTCTTGGGTAAGTGGAACAGGGAACTGTGCCCTGAAGAGTAGACTGAGGAGAGCAGAAATAGAGGAAAAGAGAATGTATAAGCTTACTGTGAAAGTCAGAGATGTTTCCCCACTCCTGAAGAAATAAGAGAGTGGTCATTAAATGTCAGGTTCCATTCTCAATAAATTTCCTCCTCTCTGTCTCTCTCTCCTTTCAAACTGACTAATCTGTGGCACATAATGAGTCTGAGAATAATCCAGTTATTCCCAGCCAGCGGTCCGTCCTTGCCTCCTCATAGCCAGCGCCTCTCGGTGTCAAAAGGTATCATCTAGAATTAATTAGAAGGAGAAAATTCCCTAGGTTGAATTCTGTGGGCTTTGGTTGAAGCCTTAAATAATGAAATAAAATACATGAATTAGTTTGGTTTTACTGTTGTTTCTTCCTCTCCACTCCTAGACAGTCATAAAATCTTGTCTTGCAGAAATGGTTGTAGAATTTGCATTGACTAGCATTGTATGTGTGTTCTTTCTCTCCATGTGGGGAAGCTTTTAGTATCTAAATATGAAAATTGTGCATCCTATTGATGTTTGAGTTTCAAATCTGGAGATCTCTTTGAAACCCCACCAACATTTTGTTTTATTTTAATTAATTTCTTCAAACAACTACTGCTTGTTTCCATCAGCTGGTATGGAGTAAGAGTTTTATGAGACTTTATGTTCATTGTTCTGTGCAGGATAATTTTCACCTGCCACAACTGATAGGTGGAGTTCATTGCTTCTGGAGTTCACATACTCCATCAAATTCCCTTAAAGCCTGTTGAAGCTGTCTAGGCTTTAGCTGCTGCTTTTTTTTGTTTCTGCACAAGGTTGCTCCACAGCTCCAGCATCTGACTGTATCAGTGCCTTGAGTTCTGAAAGTACACCCACCTGAGCTGTCAACCTGTCTCTCCTTTAAGTCTTAAGTTTTTTTTTTCACAAAGAGGAAAACTGGAAAATACAGTAGTGCCGTGCAGAAGAGGTCAGGTTGCCTCTTCAATTTATTCTGTGTTTTATGTGAGCTCCTGACATTGGTAACATCTGTATCTTGCAAAACTGGAAGCCTGTGGTTTTGTTATGGGCAAAACAACATATATTTAGCCAATAAATGTGTGGAGGTGAGGAGGAATAAGGTTATCTCAGAGATTTTGAAACTTGGAAAACTAGCTGGAGTTCTTCTTCTTTTTATTCTTCCTCCCCAACTCTACAGCAGTTTTAAAAAAAGATAAAAGTAGAATTAAAGTATTTTGTGGAGAAAATTGATTGGGTGGAGTAAACTGAGCGATGTCTCCCTGTTGAAGATCTCGAGAGGGCTTTTTTTATAAACAGAATTTGTCTTCTGAGGCCTTCATGGCAGCTATAAAAGGTGGTGGGGGATATTGGGGAGAGTGTTATGCTCAGTAGCTCGCCTTGAATAACAAGCGAGGGCATGTCCTTTAATGTTTCCTGAATAGTGCTAGAATAGTGGAGCAGAGAGAGAGCACTTGGGCAATAATGATTTCTTAGAACATGGTGCTGAGGAATGTCTGAGACACCACTTCATACAAACTGCCCCAGGAGTCCAAACCGCGAGGCATAAAACAATGGACAAAATGGAAGAAACAGGGGGCTATTTAATGAGAATCTGAAATGGATATTGTTCAGTTCACTCGCACTTTTTTTTTTTTGTAATTTTATATTAATGTTTTATTTCTGTAGAAGTGCCTAGCCTATGCGTTTACATCTAAAGATAGGTATGTTCCTAGTGATTCCTTGAAGCTATGGTCTCTGGATGGCTGCTTCATTGCATTTGCTGCTTCTCCCCGTTCTGCTGAGCTACTGTAGTAAACACTTTAAAATATATAAAGACTTTTCAAATGAGAAAGAATGCAAGTAGCACAGTTCCAGCTGGAAAACGGTATTATTAGTAAAGTCCATGATATTATTAATACGGAATGGTGTCTCTTAAGAATTTTTTCATAATGCAGACAAGTTGTTCCACGGATGATGGTGGAGCAGCTAGACAGATTTCCAAAGAATCCCTCTTTCCTGATCGGATTCCATGGGGCCTAGTAAGGTATAAACTGAAGATTCCCTGGTTTTGTGTTATTTGTAGCCTCTTTTCCCATGAGTTCTCTTCATAGTTAACAGCAGACATGATGTAGCCTTTTTCCAATGGGAGGGCACCAGTATAGTTCTGTGATTTTGCATATATTCGTATGTGCATCTGAAAATATTAATATTTTATACATATAAAAAGTGACATAGCTTTTCATTAACTTTTAAGGAATGTCATATTTTGAGACCTCTAGTTTTGAAGTGAAGACACCCACATAGATACAGTAGGACATTTCCTTGTATGATGAAGCTTGGAACAGCCTCTGATCTTCTAAGAAAATCATTCTGTCGTGCTTGGATCCCAAGAGATTTCCTGCTCTCCCTGTACATCTTTATGAACGTATTTCTATAAATCATATGGTTTCAGATCACCTTTGGGTAGAAATGAAAATGTGTCCCATCAGTGATACTGACTCAAAAATGGTGTTTTTAAGAGCAAGATGTATATTTCATCAGTCTATTGAGATAGATGCTCTTCTCTAGATATTGTTCTTCCCTTGTATCATTTCCAGTGACATGAGCACCGTCCTACTCTCAGTTGATGATTGTCCTGATTTCTTTCTGTTCTTTCTCTGTGCTTGTGAGAGCAGACAGACTTGCAGAACAGCTTGGGAATCTTTTAAAATCAGACCTAAAGTTGTGATGAAGCTTGGGAGCTGTATGCACAGGTGTATCATTCCTATGGTCAAACAGAATTATGCGTATCTTTTTTTTTTTGTTGTTTGTTTTTTTAGCAGGAAGCTCTTTTGAACATATGGTCACTTATTTTTTTCTCTCTTGATTTTGCCTCTGGAACTAGATAAAAGCTGCAGAAGAAATAATTGCATTTATCACAAGAAATTCATTCAGATGGTACACCTTGGTACTAGGCGATGGTGGCCTCTGGTAGGAACTCAAGGGACATCTGGGACATGCAACTGGGCAATGGGTTATGGGATAATCATATGTTGAGGCTGACTGGAGAGTCACCTGGCAAGTTGACCAGATATCTTGAAAGATAAGTCTCCATTGCCATCTGAGGTAACTGAGTGTGTTCCTCTGCAAGGAAGGGAAGGGAACAGGCATGGTTTAGTAGGAAAGGTGTCCTTCATAGTTGCAGAAAAAGGTGAGAAAGAATTAAACTGACAGCAAAGAGGAGTGGGAAATTCCATTATGTGAAGTACATAGATTAAGAGATCCTGAATTCCTTATACATTCTTACCTAAGCCCCAGAAATGCTTGAGGGGAGGAACAAAATGAAATAGGGAAAATGAATAAAAGGATTAATTTATTTTTTTAATTAGATATATAGATCTGAGTATTTACCTTGTCTGTTTAAAGTAATTTGATTTTTTGGAACCTTTAGGAGTCTGTGAGTGCTTCCAGTGTCATCTGTCAAACTCGTGTATGCCTGTAGATCTCCTGTAACATTGGAACTTTGAAAAGTGCTATTATGGTGATGTAAGTAATTAAAAGCAAGTGGAGCTCATCAGTCCTGTAAAATCAGCAGATAAAAGCTAGAAGGTCTTGTTTCTGTAGAGGTATCACAGACACAACCAGTGTGTCAGAGGAACCAAGCAAAGATAACCCAGGCATGTACTTGTCAGTGCTGTGTGTAAAGGCATGTACATACCACGTGCTTTGTCCACTGATGACAAATGTACAGGTGAGTTGGTGTGTAAATTTAAGGATTCCACTCTCCTGCCTTTCAGGTAGGATCTCTCTAAATGAAGGATATCTCTAGAGGCTTTCCACTTTGTATTTCACACCTGGTTCACACTGATTATGGCCCTGCTACCACTGCAGTGGCTACAGCCCTAATGGGACATACTGGGCAAACTTGAATGCTGTGTGCCTCTTTCTTTTTTTTACACGTGTTGCTTTTAAAAACATATCAGTTATACCTTTACATTTAGATGGTACAATTGAAATTCCTTGACCTTCATTGTGTTTACTGTAGGGAATATGTTTATAAAATATAAATATATTTTAGTAATGTTGCTTGGTTTTGGGTGTGTATTTTGTTGTTTTTTTCACAGAAAGTTGAAAAGCATAAGTGTGATCACTATCCATTGTGTATTTTAAAAAAACTTTAAATTTTTACTGTTTTTATGTTACAGAAATGTGTGTGGTTTTGATTTGGGGTTTTTGTTTGGGTTTTTTAATCACATGATATAAAAAGCCCACTTGCAGAACCCTAGTGTAGTTGTGTATGCTGGTGTTCTGTGGGTGCAGTTGCAAAATGGTATTATGAATACTAAAAGAGCAATGGACTCAAGAAGGAGGCAAAAAATTAATGTATGAAAAGTTCACAAAGTGCTACTTAAACACTAAGATCTCTGTCTCAAAAAGTCCCCAGTATATGGGCTCCGGGTGTACCAAAGGGAAGCATCACTGATGTACTTTCTTCACCCATCCACTGCTTGCTGGGACAGGGCAGTAGATTTTGTGGACCTTTATTTTGTGCCACAGCACAAAATTGCACTGTCCTTATGCGTTAGGCCAGTGGAGGCTGGGACTTCTCATGAAATAGAGGTAAAAGATTAGCAAGATAAGCACAGAAATAGAAACAGCATAGTAGAAGTAGGTGTGGGGTTTTTTGCCTCTGGCAAATGTATCATACTTTTTTTTTTTTTTTACTTTTTTTTTCTGTCTGAAATTTTGAAAACCTCAAAATGTACAAAACCAACTTAGGGGATTGTTCTCCCTAAACCACCTAAATTTAAGGGGGAAGGAGACGAAAGCAAATGTAGTGTGTAAATTAATACAACAAAGGCTTTTTGCCTGTGAGCACTTCTCCTTGTTCTTTAATTTCCTATCAGTAGTTATTTCCATTGAAACGAATATAAGTACTGAGTAAAGTTAAACTATCACGTGAACTTCCAAAAAGGAGAGGCAAAAAGAATGGTAAGGAAGAAAGTAGAATCATTAAAGAGGAGACACTTTGCAGAGGTGAAAGCAAGCTGGTTCTTGGAGATTAAAACTTAAAAAGATTAAAGAACAAGTTTTCTCAAAGAGAAGAAAACCTGATAGGGAAGGAGGAACAGATGAGAGTTTTTATGCACAAAAGCCCCGAGACACTGCCTTTGCACTGTGTTGTTGTAGGCTCCCTTCTGAGTAAGTGTCTTCTGCTGCATGCTCTGCAGTATCAAAGCTCAAGCTCGTTTATCTTTTAATTGCATAGAAGTTTGCTGTCAAAGTGCAATGGGTTTTTTAAATGTGTAAGGGTATACTGTTACTTAGGTTTATTTGTTTTTTCTCAAATTGTAAGAGTGTAATTTCTGGGGAGATCTATCCTGAGTCAAGTATTCCTGATGGTGAATGAGGGTCATTGATGCTACACTTCCAGGTGATGGCAAACTGGGCAATGCTTCAGGCAGTTCTGGGATCGGACAGGAATTTGGAAAGTCTTGGTTACGGGATTTGAATTAGTAGATGCACGCAGCAGGGATCAGTGCAAAGTGTTGACTCTGTGAACACACAATGAGCAGGGATGGGTAGTGTGGCAGTTTTATGGAGAAGGAGGTGCAGATGGTGGTGGATTACAAATCTGCAGTGATGAGTCAGCAGTGCCACGCTCTTGTTAAAGAAACTGCGCCCTGGGATTTATGACCAGCGCTGTACCTGGCAGCAGAAGTAAAGTAATCCTCCTGTTCGGTTTTGTCTGGAGGTCTCAACTGGAATAATGTTTCAATTTTATGTGCTTCCAAAAGAAAGTAGACCTGCTTGAGACTCTAGTGTAGCCCATCAAGAAGATTCAAGTGTCAAGAAAAAGAGGGAACTATTTGTAACTTAAAAAAAAAAAAATATTTGGGGGACTACTCTCACCTGGTCTGGAAGAGAAAGACTTCAAGACTTAATGTGTGAAGGGACTATGTACGCAGGAATAAACTGGTCTACTGACCTTTTGGGAAGTAGTGGATTTAAGTTTCACCAAAAGGCATAAACTTGGATTTCACAGAAGAATTTTGTAATGGTGAAGGTAGTTAGTCACTGGAATACATTCTCAAGAATCAGAATCTTGAAATTTCTGTTGTTGAGCTTAAAACAAATAAACATGCAAAACAAGCCATCCAACATCTGCCAGGAATGCTTCTAGGTTTCAATTGATTCTTACTTGGGAAAGGGGATGCAACTTTCATAGTCACTTCATCCCCTTTTTCCTTGTACTGATGAGGCTGAAGAACCTTTGGGTCTTCTGGATCTTGTCTGGATGTCTGTACGCATACGTGTCTGTGTGTGCTTGTGTATTTAATAAATGTGGCAATAGGGACTGCAATTTGTGGAGCAATTTGTCCTGTTGCCCTGTGTGAAATGTCCTCACGGTCTAAATAATAAATTATGCCCCTCAAGAGTGATGGAGAAATGCAAGGTGAACTTTGTGCGATTTTAAACAGCAAGTAGAAAAGATGGTGGCACTTCTGGGCGTACTCCAGCAGATGTCTGAACCCTTGTACCAGGTATGGCCCCTGCTGAGGAAGGCCTTCCCTGGGTTCTCTGCGGTGAGAAAGGGAGATGCTGCCAGATGGGGGTTCACCTGGAATTGGGTGTTTGACCAAGAATTGATGTTGCTTTTCTTCAGCTATGCAGAGCAGTATTTCTAAAAGTAGAGGTGTGATGGAACTAAACCTTAGTGAACCAGTTAAAAGTATAAATACTTAAGGACTGTTTGGGGGTTTTGTTCTTTTTCAGTTCTTAGACAATATCAAGTTTTCACTATAATCCAGCGAGCGCTCTGAATTTTGGGCTAGCCTTTTTATCACAGTGGGTTTTGCTGAGTCTCTCTTTGAACTCTGGCTTCAGTCTTCTGTGGCAGCCAAGGCACCGTATAAAGTTAATGCTCGCTGTAAACTGCAGAATGGATGCTGTTAAACGGGAGAGAGAATATTAAAAAGAAAAAAATTAATTAAAAATGCTTTCAAACATAAAGCTCAAGTAGTTTGATGTTTCAAAACAGACGTTTAGTGTATATTTAGCTTTTTATTTGTTTTGCAATTTCCGTGCTTTATGATGATATAGTGTTTTAAATGGTAAAATTTTCTAGTGAGCTGTCTGAGCAGCGAGTTGTTCAACTTGGTAATAGATCTAAGTATACACTCTTTGTTGCAATTTTTCCTGCCTGTGCTTACACCAGTGAATTGTGACAACAATTTTTCTACTTACCTGTTATCAACAAACTATTCAGCTAGGTTCTTTCTGCCCAGATAGACATCAAACTGGGAGTTGTGGGTTGTTTTTTTTTTTTAAATTCTCAATTGAGTGAACTGATATGTCAGTGGAATTTATATTTACACAGAGGTCATTTTTACTTTTTCTCCTGAGATCAAGATCACACAGGATGCTGTCCTGACAGCTCTGACAGTTCTAATTGGTTTGCTCTGATGCTGTGATAGCCCACTATTATTTTTTTTTCTTTTTTTCCCTCCAAATGCAAACTTTAAGAACACTGTGACTCAGCATCGAGGTTTAAAGGTTTTCAGATTATTTTTTTTTTTATTGGCTAATTTGTCCCACTAAGCTGTTAGACATACATCTGGCACACAGAAAATTCAGTGATCAAAGTGGTATATAGGCTGCGGGACTACGTAAGGGAAAGCTAGATCTCTTCACAGTGAATACCTGGCAAACTCTCTTTTGGCAGCTTTCCTGCTCGGCAAATAAATACCCTGTAGCCTCTCTGATGTTTGTCGAGTTCTCTGGATAGGTTTTGTTGGAAGGCTACGTTTTGTTGCGTGTCTTCAGCCGGTGCCTTAGTTGCCGTGTGGCTTGTTTCAGTGACTGGTCAGGGGGTGAGCAGTAACTGCACCAGAGTAGTACTCTCACAAAGAGCTTGCTATATTAATTAGTAATGGCAACTGCTCAAACACTTACGCTGCTGCAAGAGCCTTGATTGATTGCTTTCTTGGCCACCTAAGAATGACATCACTGGGTTTATAGGCGCTTCTTGAAGGCTGCATAGGGGAAGCATACACCTTCCTTAGGAAGCGTGTGTTGCTTTTAACTTAATTTTACTGCAGAGTTTGTTTGGAACACTATATTATACTTTCTGCATGCCATTATGCTGACTAGTACTAGTATCAGCCATTTTATGGAACTCTACTTCGTACAGTCTTTGTAGGAGTGATAAAATAGATGTTATGAGCTGTTCAGGGAGTTAGTTAATTGGGTATATGACATAAGAGTATGAAACACCGTAAGCAGCATGATATCATTGCTGTTAAGCTCATGTTCTTTTTCTGCCTTACTCCCCTTACTGCTTATCTGCATTTCTGCATGGAATTTGTGCTGTTGGATTGCTGTGGTTTTGCTTGTGCATTTTTGGAGAATGCGGGGAGAGAGAATTAGTGTGTATGGGAGGGGGTGTGTGTGTGTCACTTTTGTGGTGAGTGCCACCTTCCTGTGTCATGTTAGCAAATGGGAGTTAGCATCTTGGGAGAAATTAAGTCCGACAGGAGCGGACCTGTGGAGAAAAAGCACATGGTGCCACGGTCCTCACGGAGTTCAGAAGGTTCTGCTTTCAGGCCTTCGTTCCTTGTCAGCTGAGTACTGATGAGGGGTGCTACTGATGTGTGTGTTCCTGCTTGGCTTTGTCTAGAAGTCCACTTCATGGACTCCAATACCACTCAACAGTGTGAGCAACTGCAGATCAAGTTGAGACAGCTGAGAGATGATCTTCAAAAAGGCACTCCTCATCCAAATGCTAGAGTTCTAGACTACATCAGTTTTCCTAGTTTTCTTAAGACAGGGAGTGGTTGAGAAAGGAAATGTCCTTTCCCAAGGGTTTGTCTCTCTGCTGTGTTACTGTGGGGATGAAGGCAGCCAAGAGCATTGGTGGTGTTGGATACTCGGTGGTGTCCCTGTTATACGTGAAGAATGTGCTTGCAGAACTCTGCACTTATGAACCATTGCTCCACTTTTGTGTTTTGTGGGGTGAGTTTTGGCTCTGGCGGCCTTTCAGGTCCCTGCTGAAAAGATACCTATTATCTTTTGTACTAAAACTGTATGGGCTTGAACTGCACTTGCCGACTATTTCTGGTGTGCCCAGTCCCTTCTTTACTTCTCTCTCCAAATCCAAAACTTCTAGGGATGCCTCCAAGGTAAGCAGATAAAGTGCTGGAGAGAGGAAGGTAAGCGCTGATTCCATGAGAAAAGGTCAGAGATGGTGGAAAGGATGTCACTGTCACTCCTCTACCTCAATGCGTACCTGGACACTCAGATCAGTAGTTCTCCAGAACACTCAGTGTTTCACAGTTCCAGCTGCAGAAAGTTTGTCTCAAAGAAGTTACTTTTATTGGCTATATTTTTTCCATAATTGTCCACAGTATGTTGCACTGCTTTCTCTTTCCATTAGTTTTTTGGGTTTTTTTGAATACCCTCTTTGCAATTTGGCTTATGAATGTGCACATTTGTTGGGAAGATGTTTAAGATGATTTTAATGAAATGTCCTTAAGATATTTCCTTCTCTTTCACCTATTCCTTTCGCTCATTTCCCTACTTTTGAAAACTTCCAAAGTAAAATAAAGAACATTTGTTAAGTGTACTTTTTGTAAATCCAATAAGCATGGACATATTGTTTTCTTACTTTAAACACTGTATAATAGAATAGAAGATGTTTTCCCAAAAATAATAAAAATGGTTTAGGATATTTAAAATTTGATTAGTTTCTTCATCTCTTTGCAGATGTATTTGTCAGGCCTTGCATCAGAAGATCTCTGTTTTGGTCACTCATCAGTTGCAATATCTCCGTGCTGCAAATCAGATTCTGATTTTAAAAGATGTAAGTGATTTCAGTATCTATACTTTTATACCTCACATAGTTTCTAATTATCCTTTTTAATCTAAGAATGAACAAAAATAGATATTATTAATTTTGTCTATTAAGTATATTTTCTGTCTATTAATAACCAAATGTGTTTTTGAAGATCTATAATTATTAATGAAATAATAGATTTTTCTTAGAATACCTTCTCTGAAAGATCTGTTTCTGAATTTTGTCATGCATATATGTAATCTTATATGTTGATTTTTATCTTATATATGTATAATATAGTGTATGAATATTACTTATTTTGAGACAATATTAATGCTTTGCTTTTAATCTTGTTTGTTAAACTTTTCTGTGAATGAAGAACTATGTTGATTTTGCAACCAGTCCTTTTTTAAATTAAGGCTAAGAAGTGGTCAGAGACACTTTTGAGAATGAACAGGCCTTCAGTAAAATTGGTTCTTTCCAAACTTAATTGTCCCAGATATTTACGGGTAGAGAGCAAATACAAGAACTTCAACTGGTTTATTGTTTGGTTGGTTTGTGGTTTGTTTTTTTTTTTAAAGTTGGGTAATGAGGTACTTCAAATAGCTTTTGATGCATCACAAAGTTGCAAAAGGGGACACTGGCTGTCTTTTTCCTCCCATTCAGATCTCTTTAAGTGTTGCAGTAGCTTTCTAGAAATGACTTTGTGGTAGAGCTGTAAGAATTGTGGAAATGGTCTGTGTTGCTCCTTGTAAGAACTCTGTGAGGGACAGAAAATTAAGCTGCTGTTTATCCTTAGCCTGCAGTAATATAAAAAGGCTGATGGTTATGTATGTAGTTCGGCAGCTTGTCCTAAACCTACATAGCTCTTTCCCACAGCTTCTCCAAGGAGGTAGTTCTCTCCTGGATGAAACTGGGACACTTGTCATCTCGTTTGTATGGTCCTTGGCCCTGCCAGGAAGGGACCTATTAGAGGGTGAACAGCTTATTTCTGCTCTCCTAAATGAGGAGCTGATAGCCAAGAGGCTTCAGCTCAGTTACTGTGGTGGGATGTGTGCTCAGCAACTGCAGAACCCCTGAGGCAGCAGGGGTAGATAGGAAAAAATTGTCCTTTACAGGAAGTGTATAATGAAAATAATCAAAGCTTATATTAATTGTAGGGTAAAATGGTGGGGAAAGGTACCTATTCAGAGTTCCTGAGATCTGGCATCGACTTTGCTTCCCTTTTGAAAAAAGAGGAGGAGGTAGAACAGCCATCAGTTCCCGGAACCCCCAACCTGAAGTCTGCCCGGAGCCGAACCTTCTCAGAGTCCTCTGTCTGGTCCCAGGATTCTTCTGTCCACTCCCAGAAAGACGTAGCAGCAGAACAACCACCTGTGAGTGCTCAAAGGATGGCACAAGAGTGTCTCAACTCTTGTCTGGCTGGTTTTTAGCTTAAACTGTGATAAGGGCTCTCCCTGCCGCATTTGGGTTTCAGGGATTATTGGACTGCGTTAGCAGGTGAGAGCTTGCCCAGGGTGGATGAACCTGGTGCTGGGCTTGGCTGGTAGCCCTGACACCTGGGCTGCAGAGGGCTGGCGACCCACAGCTCTGCCCTGCTGTGTCCAAACCCAGCAGAGGCAATTTGCTCAGGTTCAACATCAGCTCTGCTGGATGCAGGAAGCATTCCTATAGGCGTCCAAAGACGCTGCACTGTGCTTCCTTCATCCCGTCCTCTGACAGCTGTGCTTTAAAGGGACAGTACCGCTGTATTGGGCAGATTCTGTCTGTTCATGCAGTGCTGAGCTCAAATTAATATTTTCCCTGAAATCCTGAGCTGCGGGAAGTGTGTGCAGAAGCCATGGCTTTATACAAAATCTATATTTGCATGGCTGGCATTAACGTACACACGTGATCTTGAGCTGGCCCTGAGGGTGTAACCTTGGGACACCACTGCATTCCTCTCCCCAGCCCTTCTGTTGGTGAAAAACCGAACGCTTTGTGTGGTGCCAGCTTGAATTCCAGGTGCCCTGTTATCTCTTGGTCTGCACAGTGCTGTAAGGTTTCTGTCCCAGAGGTGGCCTTCTGCTGGTGTGCTTGTGCTCACACAAAGCAGTGCTGGAACCCTGTAACCCTGGTGGGCTTGTGCTGGTTCTGCCTCCATGGAACACATGGAGCAAACGTAACAAGGAATCCCTGAGTGCTCCTGCTGATGGTCACCTTTTATGCCATGGGTATATATTATTTCTGTTTCTTTTCTATGATGAAAAGCAGCGAGATTTAAAAAAAAACAATTTTTTTTTTTTTTTTTAATACCTTTTTGGAGGAATGGTTTGATGCCCAAAAGCAGTAAACTTAACTGCTGATATTAGTGTCCCAGTGGTGACCCTACTATTAAATCCACAAAGGTGTGCCAAACTTTTTAGCACCATTAGAGCTGATGGATGGGGGTGCAGAAGCTGAAGAAATAAAAAAAACAAGATAGGCTTCTCTTCTTTCATAGGCAAGTCCTGGGATTTTTTTCACACCTGAGGTCACATCTGTAGATTCCATTGCTCTTGTACAGCCATGTCTGCTGACAACAAAATCGAGTGTTACGTGTCCACTGAACTGGCACTAGTTTTTCTATCACATATACTGCAAAAAAATAAAAGTATCAGAATTTTGTTAATTTGAATAGTTCTTTTACCTTTGTTATGCCCGTCTCTTTTTTTTTTATTCTTTTTATGTCTTTCAGTGCCCCCCATCCATTGTTTGCTTGATATGATTTCTCATTTGTCATTTTACTTGTTTCCCAATTAACAGATGTTTTCTTGGTACTTAGAAGGAGGTGATTAGCAGTTTATGGCTAATTTGTTACTGAGGCATATATATTAATTGATTTAGGTGCATACTTGCAGGAGACTATTTACTTTAAATGCTTTTTTGAAAAGGAAAGGTGCCACACGTTTGCATTCTGAAAACAGAATCTTTCCCAAATCAATGTTTTTGTTTCCAGAGCTGTTATATAAGAAAAAAACAACCACCTGGCTTAGCAGCCCAAGTAAATATTTCTGCTGTAAGCGAACACGTTACATACTGTAATGCAATGCAAAGTAAAATCATCACAGTGCCATTTTGCAGCATTTTTTTCAGTATTACTGCACTGAGACTTCTTTTTATCAAAGCTATAGTTCTGATATTTGAAGTGTTTTATATGCTTAATCACTTTATCTCCTTATTTTAATTGTTTGCTAATTCTGAACCATGACTTCCAAGTAGCTTAGTCTGAACCTCTAACTGCAAGATTGATGTATTTTATTCTATGGTTTTTTTCAGGCTGAAAATGCACTGGCTGTAGTGCCAGAAGAGAGTCGCTCTGAGGGGAAAATAAGCTTCCGGGTTTACAGAAAATATTTCACTGCAGGAGCCAACTACTTTGTGATTTTTATACTTATACTATTCAATATTTTGGCACAGGTAAGTTGTTGGGTGCTGCTACTAAAACGGAGTGTGTTTTGGTTTGGTTTTTTTTCCCCTTCTTTCCCCCCCCCCCCCTCCTTCATCGAATTTTATATCTCAGGATGGAGTTATCATACAGCATTGAAAGGTTTTGTGCTGATTCTTATTTCAACTGTTTTAATACTTTAGTAAAATAATTATTTTACTGGCAGCATGGTACAAATTATAAACCAGTCTAATTTTTGGAGATAGAGACCAAAATCAAACGTGTATAAAGCAGTATGTAACAAATCTGAATACAAATCAATGTATTTCCAATTGAAGGAGGGTAAAAAGATTGGCTGGGAATGGGAGGAGAGAGTCTGACAGAAGCGTTAAAAGAAAAGCTCATCTGCTAATAAGTGCAGGTTATGAGAAGGGCTAGAAGAAGGGTCGCTGTTTAGCAGAAGAAGAAAGTGAGGAAGAGGATAGACAAATCTTGTGTGCAATGCAGACTGTAGCATGTAAAAGAATTCTTAAACAAGGAAAATTATTTTGAAACTTACGGAAAGAAACGGTGAGCCAAGGAAGCTGTGTGAAGATAGCTTATTGCCTTTTTCTCTCTTTCCTGCTGAGAAAGCTTAAATTCATTTCATGGAAATGATTAGTCTTGGCTGTAAAAGGTGGTTTATATATTTAGACATGTTACTTCCTTTTTGCTTGTTCTTGAATTGAGTCTGTTGGAAAGATAGCTAAACAAGATCAAATCTTTGTAGTAGACTGCCCAGAACTTTAAATTCATGTGAACAGAGATGTATTTTGAGATAAATAACCCTGTTACAAGTTTGTAGTCACCTCTCGGTGCAGAAGGAAGGTGTCAGTAGGAGTTTTTCCCTCCTTCTCTTCTCTCATCCTCCTTCTACCCTGTTTCTGGTCATTATCTCCCATAAACACAATTTTCTGG
The DNA here is from genome assembly GCA_004320125.1 of Scolopax mira. NCBI lineage: Eukaryota > Metazoa > Chordata > Aves > Charadriiformes > Scolopacidae > Scolopax > Scolopax mira. The sequence goes on from BJBW01005067.1 coordinate 472,133, forward strand.
ACTGGTAACATCAGAAAGTTTGTTAGTCAAAAAGCGATTTGGAATATCTCTAGTAGCAAATTTAGTAACTGAAGAAATGAGTTCTTTAATGTGCAATTAACATACATTAGGAAGAGCTACTATATTTTGTTTGCTTAAGTGTATTGCTTTCCTTTAGTTTGCTATCAGGTAAGGTAATGTAAGGTAACCTCTTTCTTTGTAGAGGATTCTAATGCACCTTCTAATGTGCTTTGCAAATTGCTGCTTGTCTTGAAAGACTGGATGGCATACTTTCCTGAATATGTGATGTTTTCCCAGAGAACATGAAAGAATAGCAAGGAAATTTATTTTTCTGATGGTTTTTTTTTTTTATTTTGTAAGATGATTCTTGTATTTGCCTCTTTTACTCAAGGTGGCATATGTGCTCCAGGACTGGTGGCTTTCTTACTGGTAAGTGGATGGTAATAACTGCTCAGTCATTTCTGCCTGTTCAGTCAAGTGCTGTTTGTTTAATAGAAATTAGTGTTGTATAGGTGGTGGTGGTGGTGATGAAACCTCTTCTAGGAAACTTCAGAATATGTGAATATGCTTGATCTTTTTCTGATCTCCACTCATTTTGTGTGTGGGAAAAAACAATTGAACTGTAAGTTGAAGCGTAGCCTGTGAGTGCTTCTACTCATGGTGTGATGCATAACAAGATCAGTACATAGGAGCTTTTGAACTAAAGATTTCAACAGAGTTGAATCTAGAAACAGTTAAACGTACTCATGAACATTTGCAAAATGTGATTTGATGATCATTGTCTTCTGTATGCATTTCCACAGGGCAAATCATCAAGAAAAGTTGAATATCACAACAAATGGAAATAATGGGGCAAATGAAACTGAACATCTAGACCTTAACTTTTATTTGGGAATTTATGCAGGTAATTACACATGCACATGTGTGTGTCTGAAGAACCATTTATTATCTGATCTGCTATAATAAACGATTTAGAGAGGTGCAAAGCAACAGCAGTGTGGGGAAATTTGATTTCTAGCAGTAACTGAGTAATGTCTTAACAGATTAGAAGGCTGAGTCTTGCTTCCTGACTAAATTAATTGGAATAAATAAAATGAAAAATATCTAACAGAAGAAGTAGATTGAATGCAGACTCTTAATTTGCTTTTGGATTTTGGAAAGTAAACTAGGAATTGAGTATTCAAAAAGTCAGTCACCGTAAGGTTGTAGTTATTGTCTATACTAATAGGTCATTGAGCTAAATCTTCAGTCATTATATGGATGGGCAAGAGGGATTAGAAATGGATCCTCATTCTGTGCTGTTCTAAAACTTGGCATGGCCACATGCCTTCTGAAGTGCCACAGCAAAAGAACCAGTTTTTAGAAAGCAGCCTAGATGGGTATGCAAAGCAGGTTGTTAAAAAACATTTCAATACATTTCAATAGGTGGCCGTGTGTTTCTGAATATCCAGAAAATGGCATTGATCCTTATATTCAGGCATCCAAACATCTTGAAGTACTGCTCTGAAATCTAGTAAAAATTGGTGTAGAAAAAATCACATGAAGAAATATTCTCTCAAACTCTTCTGTTTAGCACTTCTAATGATGTACAGTTTTGTATGGCATGGTAATTTCTTGATGGGGATGTAAATGATAGGCCTGAGAAAACAGGTGGAATACCAGAGGAGTGTGCACTGAATGTATTCAGAAACATCTTTTGGGAGAGAGAATAGATGGAGGATTTTTTGTTTAGTTTTTTGGGGGAAATCCATGGGATCTAAGAGCTTGACACATAACATTGTGCTTGGCCTGGAAAGCAACTGTTTGGGAGCCAGATAATCTTGGCTCATATTTTTTCTGTGTAATGTCTTATTTCATGAGCTGTTCCAGTGGACTGCACAGTATGATTAAGTGTGGCAAACTTGACTTTCTCTAACCCAGAACACGTTATGGAAAATTTTATCTTTTAAGGCAAATTTTGTTCTAGATAGCAGAACAGCAAAAGTTACCTTTATATTGAAATGTTCAGATGGCTTAGTGAAATATTTGCAATAGTGGAACAGACAGCATTCAGTTACCTACACAAAATTGTAAGGCAAGTTGAAAAAGTTACAAATATAGTACATTTCATGTGAAGTACATAATAATCTAACTTACCTTTTCCTATAACCTCTGAAACTGTATAAAATAATTATTTCTGAGTCTCAGTGGTAGTTTCTTCCTAATCCTTATTGTTTTTATGAGACAGAGATTTAGAAGAGTAAAATTTCTGTTAATGGGAAATCCTGTTGGCCAGAACTGAGGTACCAATTCCACACATTTTCTGTAAAGTGAAAGTGCAAATAGTCCTTTTCTCTCTCATACTGAGGTGGTAAACTTGGGAAAACAGGAAAAGCAATAACCTTTTGACAGAGGCAGACCATCTGAAGGACTTGAAAGTGAGTCTTGTTCCTTCCTCTTTGCCCCAGCTCTTTTCAGGTGATTTGTTTGGTGAGAGTCATGCCAGCAGCTTCCAGTGCCTTCCAAGCCTGAGTGAAGCTCTACAGAAATGTGGGGTTCTCAGGGTATTCTCCCTCAGATTGCTGTTAGGCATGGGCTCTGCCACAGCCTCCTGCTTAGTACCAATTCTGCTCCCTTTTTGCATGATCCAGCTTTCGTGTTTGGGTACATGCAGTTACTCTTGGAAATGTTGTTTTCTTTTACCTGACCTGGAATACAGCAGTCAGGACAAGGCAAACAAGCTGTCACCCCACCTCTGTGCTTTTTTCTCTAAAAACAACACCGCACAGAATAAACCATGAACTGCAAACAGACAAATGAAATGGTGATGCCTTTTCTTGCATCCTGGGAGGGTACGACAGGAAGCAGGATGGAATAACTGATTGACTTAACCACATCATAAAATGTAAAACCTCACTCTTTCCCACTGTTACTATAGCTGTACCTGAATTGCATCTAGTTTTAACCTGTCTTTAGAAGAGGCAATGTTTTATGTTGATGGGGTCTAACTTAAGGGTGTCCTCAAGGCCTGAGCATCTGGGCTTGTGGTGGCTGTGCTTAGTTTCTGGAGCAGATCACCTGGAGCCTGGAAGCACTGCCAAATGCCAGGTTAACACCTTCACTATTCACCTTAATTGACTGGAAAATTGGGCAGGCACATTGGAGGTTACATGCAGCAAACAGAGCAGCATCATTCTTGGTTTTCATCCTTTGCCCCATAGCACCCCTGTCTTGTAAGTGGAGATGTGCCCAGAAAAAAGACAAACAGCCTCCAGACCAATTCCCTAGAAGGGCTCTGTTTCACATGGCAAAAGGGATGCATCTTATACTGTGTTAAGGAAATACACATAAATTATTCAGCGTGGTTTGCGAGAGGAAGAATGGCATGAGTGGTTTGGGAAGAATGGCATGAGTGGTTTGGGCTGATCGGGAATAACTTGAGGTTGTCTCTAAATAGCCATGTGTATATTGCTTGGTTAATACCTGCTGGCAAATGTTGAGTCTTCACAGTGACCTCTGCAAGCCACAATTATACATGGCACTGTGAAATGAATTTCTTAGCAGAGCTGTTATGCAGAAGGTTTTAATAAAGATTTATTTTCTGGGTTAATGGACATTTTCTGCATTTGTATAAAGTACCAGTTCTTTCAAACTGAAAAAGAGAAATCGTTTAAATCAGTGATATGATAAGAATTGAAGCTAGTGACAAATATAAGATGTCAGTATTCTGCACTCAGTCTGAGTCCCTTGTTTGGATGAAGTTTGGATTCTTGCTGTATACAGAAGTCAACAAAATTTAGTTTTAGTTTGTTTGTATTTTTAATTTATTTTCCTTGTGAAAGATCCATATCTGTATACATGCCCCGTCCATGTTTTTTTTAATTTCAGGTTTGACAGTGGCTACAATACTGTTTGGCATAATAAGAAGTCTTCTGGTGTTTCAAGTTCTCGTTAATTCTGGTCAGAATTTGCACAACAAAATGTTCCAATCCATTTTGAAAGCTCCCGTTTTGTTTTTTGACAGAAATCCTATAGGTAAGTTTAATAGTATAATAGTAAAAAATGCTTAATATTTAATGTACCTCATTAATGAGGTTAACTATGTTGTTTTGGGGCAACTATGGATTTATAATATCTTTGCATATTTGTGGGGGTTTATTTTGCTTTTAATTAAAATTTTTAAATGTGATCTTTTAAAATTTAGACAGCAGAATCTTGACTGCTTGTTGATGGTTGGTCTTACTCTTTTCAGACAGAGTCTACAGAACAATGGATCATACATTGTTGTACATTGACCTGATAGTTGCATTGCTGATGTTCTGGTTCAGTTACACAGGGGTCTCTTCCATATGGTGAATGTATATACATACGTTTTGTATACATACATACAAGTCTTTCTTGTGCTTTACTTTGAAAGCCTGAGCCCCAAAATTATTTGTCCTTTTAAAAAATAATTTTAAGCATGTGTGGGAATTCACAGTTGTTGAGAAACTGTGTAGCTTACCATCTTCCCAAAATGGACAAAAGCATAAAGCGTGCAATTTAAAACTATCATCCCAATACTTATGCTCTTCAAAAGAGATAAGAGAGGAGAGAGTGAGAAAGCCTTACAGGAGAAACAGAAATCTGATGGCTTTCCATTCCCTTGAAGAAAAGGAACGTAAGCTTGTTCTCATAGTTCCAGAAGCATTTTAATGATTGTAAGGGTATATAGAGATGGCGTTACTGTTTCAGAGTGGTTATTAAAATTAGGAATTTTTTCAGGAAAAAATAATTATATGAGAAAAAAGTTTCTTGTCAATAATATGGTGAATGAAGCATGTACAATTTCCTCTTTAAAAAAATAATATACAGCAGCACAGGTTTAAGACTAGTCTACAGGTACTGTGAGTCTGTGGCAAAGATTTAGAAGTGAAGCCATAAGCTCAGGAGATGGGTTAGTAGGGAGCTGGTGAGAGCATATACAAGAAATAATAGTACTAATAGGGTTTGTTGTTGGGATAGACAGGGATTTTCTTTTTTTTTTGTTTTGTGTGTGTGTGGCGTCTGCAGTAACTGTATTTTTGAGGGAGTACATAATCATCTTTTCAGAATGCCTATAAACATGGCTAATCATAACTGTAGACTCAACATCAGGGACAATATACAGTAATAAATAACAGTTGGCTTTGTAACATACTGTGAAGCTCAAATTAGCAATGCTTTGTAAAAGAGTGACATTCATAAAACCTGCCTATCGCTGGGATTCACACACTGTCATGACTTACAGATGTGTGTTTCTATTTATCAGCGGATATTTCATAATAGAAGATTAACTTCAGTGTGCATATATTTCTTTCCCTTCATCTTCCATTTGGTCGTGGTCACATGCAAAGGTACCGCTGTTCTGATCTATACATCTTTTGAAAAAGGAAAAAAGAAAAGGGAAAAGATGACATGTGAGATGATGCTGTTCAGAACTGCAGCATGTAGCATTCTGAAATTCTGATTTTAACATCTGTGTTTCATTGTCTGATTTATGTTGTTTTTTTGTTATTTTGTATTTATGTTTTAGTACTACAGATGCAATTTTCTTGCATTGGAGTGAGGTTTGTTTAAATACAAGTAATTTTATTTCTTTCTTCCTTTTTCTTTTCCTTTTTTTAAGGCTATGAAAGATATATTAAAAAGAAATTAAAATTATTAAAACCACTTTTTTTTCTAGGGCTGTGATCGTAGTAGCCAAGCCAAGCTATTAGTTATTATATCCTGTATTAGCCAAGCTGATATTGCAGTGACAGGTCTGTCATTTAAGTATCCAGCCTGTTCTCAGTATTTGTGTGAGGTCTCTAAGACCTTAGCAGAAGCAATTGCTGAACTGACTTTTTCTGATTTTATTCCTCCAAAAATAATCAACAATTAAAAAATGCCATGGTCAGATCCATGTTGCAAAGTTGAGGAAGGAAACTTAAATAGACATCCCAGGCTCTCTTATTGGGGAAACAGACTAATGAGCAGCATCAGGGAGTTGACGTTAGGAAATGGAAATACGTGGTGAATCATGACATGTCTGTCAGCTCCCAACAGTGTAGTTCAAATCAGTCGTGGTGAATAAATGAAATGACTTATTTCTAAAAAAAAAATTATACTTTGTGAATCAGTTTAGGCATGAGCCCAAGATCTCTCTTTACAGATTGCATTAGCAATATATAGGGAGGGGAAGATTGTAAAGGGAATAGTAATGAGCATCTTATCCAGATGATACCAGAATTTTAATGTATTTTTGGAACCTGGATTATATCGCAGAAACAATGAGGACCCCTTTTCTGTTTCCCTTCCCATCCAAAAATACTTGTATGTACACAGGTTTCACTTTTCTGTAATTTGGCATAAAGCTAAAAATACTTAGACGTTACCACTTTACGTATGTTTTGCACTGGAAGAACCTTATTTAATAAACAACTGTCTCTCCCGTTCTTTAGCATTTAACCTAACTCCACTGAGTTGATAATCTGAAGTGACTAAAGCTTATTGTGCTATCCACCATTCAGAAAAAAAAAAAATCAGATTTTTATGACTAAAATTCAAATTCATCACTAGATATCTATACAGCATCACTTAAACAGCTATAGTGAAAGCTTGATGGGAAGTTACAGATTATGTGGTTGTATTTTAGGATTTATCACATTTAACTTGTCTCTATTTGTTGACAGAATTTGTTTATTTTTTTGGAGTGCAGAATTTGACTCTTTCTCTTGAAACTTCCTTTGCTCTTCTAGCCAAACCCCAGTAAGGGAATTGCATGTGTCTCAAAGTATCTGTAAAGAGGAAAACGTGGATGTTTTCTACTTCATAATGAATGTTTTATATATTCCTCTTCATGTGTCATTGCAGGAATAAAGGGGTTGATTTCTATGCATGTCTAGCACAAGAGGGCAGCATGATCTGTTTTATCCCGGTCTGGCATTACAACAGCTTGTTAAAGGATAATAGAATTTATTTGTTATGTTTTTAGTGATGATATTCAAGGAGTGACTTTTCAGCCTCACCATTGAGCAATAGTAATGTGGTTCTGTTCAGCTGTCCTCATTATCTGCAAGTGTAATATTTTCTCTTAATCTTTTACACAGTAAGCTTTTCAGCTTCCCGTAATGCTGATTTCAGGAACTTTTGTTGGCTTTTTAATTAGTGGCCAAAAGTCAGATAACCCTATAGAGTCTCATGCTTTGGTCCCGTCGAGGAGACCTTCAGCCATTATTCCTTTTAATTTCTTTTCCAAGATGTTTTGTAACACTTCAAAACTAATTTGATAGAAAGCTAGGTAAAAGGCACCATGACTTCAGCAGCAGTGACTTGAATTGGGAGTTCCCCGTTTTGAAATTAGTTTCTTACTGATAGTTTAGAAGATCCTAGTTTTGACAAGCTTCAGGATTTGATTCAAGATTACTTGCTTAGCTTGTAAATGAATTGTTCTTTTCTGGGATTTGGGGACAGAGGTTTCTTTAGAGAAGGGATGCTAATGTGTAACTGCATCACTTTCGGTAATGGTAGTTTTAGTGGAGATTGTGTGTAATTTTGAATTGCATTGAGTTTGGGAAACTGAAACCTGCTGCTGCTCTGCTGATGGGTGCTGTAAGAACGAATGAATGATATGCATGAATTTGTTCAGATAAAATAGGAATCTCTTCTCCCTCCAGAGATCTGACTAAAATTCATATCCAACCAGAACCACTACAGAAATGCATATGAAAATCTAGCTCTCGTTTCTTTTTTTTCCTCTCTTTTTTTATTTCATTTGTTTTATCTCTCCAAACTCCTGCTTCTGATAGCTCTTAGGAGGAGGAGAAATATTTTGGCAGACATTACAGCATTTCTGGCCTTCCTGGAAATAGAAGGCACCGAATTGTGTGACGGTTGTCCTCTACCTGTTAAATTAGCAAATTATTTTTTTTCCCGGCAAATGCTTTGTGGAAGTATTAAATAAACATTGATCCCTTTGAATGCTTATTCAGACTTTGAAGTTTGACCAGTTTACAAAGAGAAATATTCTCCTGTCTTGGCAGCCAGGAATGACACGCCAAACTGATAGCTAATAGCAGCATATGAAAGGAAACTTTGAATATTAAAAGATAAAGAAAGCTGTTATAATGAAGAGCTTGTTTTTCTTTAAGGCATAAGGATTTTAATTATGGTGTTCATAAATCAAGTGTTGAAACACCTACAATTTGACAGAGAAAGTTTCTTTATAGGATTAAAAGCATGTTTATCAATGCACAAGTGCCTATCTGCATTTTATCTGACAGAAGCGTCAAATGGGCAATGTTGTTAAAGTATTTAAACCATATAATATTCACAACAAATATGGTATTTCAGCAGTCTGAAAATTACAATGCTGATAATGAGGTTGTTAAATTATACTCTATCAGTTGGATAGTGAAACTGCTCTAGTTAGTGTACATTAATGTATGCTTGTTCACACAAGTGATTCTGCTGAACAAGTAGCATGTTTAAACAAGAAATACTGGTCTTAAACCCTGTGATTTACAGTAGGTGGTGTTTTGGCATATCATGCAGTTAACAAGGCAAAGCTTCATGTTAAAATATTTCGTTTGTAGTCTCATTCATCACTGATATAAATATTCAGTAGCGATGCCAGAAAATGTATTGTATTCCTATTTGACTCAATGACTCAATTGCTTGCTTTCTTTATTTTTTTTTTGAAACAAGATCTGTGCTATCTTTCTGATGCAGTTTTCAGATATTTCCTTGTGGTCAAGATGAATTCTGCGGGATTGTGTGTACCAGCTCTTTTGACAGCTTTCGTGTTCTCTTAGGCTAATACAAAAAAAATACATTGTCCTTAAAGAAGAGGCTTTGTTTTTTTACTCTCGGTGGCAAGCTTTAAAGCATGTTCACGTGTGCACAGGTTTGTTAGCTTATGTTGAAAAGAAGTCCCTATAGGACAGCCTTTTGTTGTAAAATAAAAACACAGATTCTGTCTTCCGTGTTGGTAATCACTTGCATTTGTTGTTCTTAAGATGGCAACACAATAGGTTCCATCAATCATCAAGATCCTTAACAACCGCACAATGTTGTAAATATTATGTTTGGGTGTTTGAGTGGAACAGCTCGTCACTGAAGAAGGTGTGGTAATTAAAACCTGTTAGGTTGCTACATGTGTTTAAAAAAAAAAAAAAAACTTTAATGTTTTTTTCATATAACAATGGCGATATGTACTTTAAACCTTATCAGGGTGTGATTATTAAATGATATTTTGTGGGAGTTGCTCATTTACTGTTAGTATTATCGTGTCTTTTGTTAAGGGTTTAAATAGTCTTACACTTCCACGTGTTTTATCACCATTATGATTCTGTCAGGAGCCTTATAAAGTTGATTGCTATAGGAGTAGTCTTTAAAGTTAATAGATAGTACTCTGGTGTTATGTTTACATTTATTATCTATTAGCGTAACTCAGTTCAACTCCATCCTATTTTTCTCTGCAGTAGTGATTGTATGAAACTTGGCCGATGAGACAAGCCCATTCCATTTTCAGTTCACCGAGTCAGTGCTCACCCTATTTACCCTTAATATGGGAGATAAAATTAAAAGGTTTACGGAGAAGCTGTTTGTAGGAGGGGACGGGACGTTTATTTGATAGGGAAATAGCGTGAAGCTTGTACTGACAACCACTTCCAAGAGCAGTCTCCCGCTTCCCTGGCACGAGATTTCACGTCCCTTCACAGAGATTTTCTATCTTCTTCACATTAAGATCCCCTGGTGGGGAAAACGGCCTGCTGAGAAACTCATTTCTGACCGTATGCTGACCTGCCCAGATACTGCAAAGTCGAGGTTGTGGGTTGGATTTATTTTTTTTTTCATTCGCTAAAGCAGCTACAGAGAGAGCTGCTCTTTCCCCACCTCAGCCAAGGAAGAAAAAAAAAAAAAAAGGAGGAATGTTCAACCAAGACAGAGAAACCTAATTAAAAATACTGGCTTTAAGAGACTGCACAGAAGCTGTTCAGAGACAGATCCTTTCCCACAAGTGTTGTGGGAAAGTAAAAACGGAGTTATGTTTTAGTCTCACATAGAGAGGCAGGCTATTTTGATGAGATTTGTGGTGAGGAGGAAGGAAATGTTGGCTGGAGATACTTGAAAGCAGAGGGAGAGTGCAATAATATTGATGGGAAAACGGCAAGGGGTTTAAAAAGAGGGCCTAGCTGAGGTGATGGAGCTGCAAATAAGCTTTTGGAGATAATCTGAAGGATGGAGGGTTTTTTTTTGGTAATAACTATTTTAAATATATACTTTTGGGGGGGCTATTTTTAATCTGCTTAAAAATTGCTGGATGCTGCTGTGACTTTTGTGGATAGTGGGGATTGGAGGCACCACATGGATAGGACCTCCTCTCTTTCTGTTCATGGATGCCTGTTCCAGGTGGAAAATGAGCATTTTTGAGAAATGAGGAAAAACTTACCAAAATACCACTTTAATTCTACCTGTGAACAAGGCAGAATCATTTTTTAAAAAATACTATTTTGGGGAAGAGCAGGACAGGGATAATGAATAGCCAGGTGGTGAGAGCACGGATGTGAAACGTGGGGAAGGCAGCCAAGATCTTCTCCCTCTCTGATTTAATATGGGTCTCAAACACATGGCTCGCCCAGTCCAGGTGAAAGCCCTATGCATCAGGCTCTTGGCTCTTCTGTGCTCTTTTCTGTGCCATAACCTTTCATTGCTGTCTCTTACAGGCACATAGACACGGTTAGACCACTGTGGTGGTTATAGAAAAAAAGAGCTCATTTCGGTGTGTGGTGGGTTTTTTATCTTGTTGGTGTTTTGGTGTTTTGTTTTAATTTTTTTTAATTTTTTTTTTCACCTGAATGGCTGTAAATTAAAATAAAAGGAAAAATACTGCACAGTGCAAACTCATTTCATTAGCGCTGTTCTGCTTTATACTGCACGGAAATCTTTCTCCCAGATGAGCCTAGGTAATCTGCACTGCAGCATCTGGGTGAATTAATTAGTCTTTCTTTTTTATTTTTTCAGATTGCCAGCATCTTGCAGATTATGCAACAAGTGAAGATTAGTTTGTGCCTGTGGTGATCTTGGAGAGTGTTTGGAAACAAAAGGCACTTCTCGATCCAAAATTAAAATTTTAGTGTAGCAAAGAATGGATGTTGTATGTGAATCTGCTCGTTCTGGCAATCCAGAATTAAAACTGAAGGATAGAAATCAACAGTTAGGCAAGTGGAGATATTAAATGGAGCTCAACTTTAGTGTGTTGTTCAGTTTAAAAAATACAAACCTTACGGAGTTAATTTCTAAGCTATTTATGACTAGTACAAGACAGCATTGCTTGCTTCCACCCTGTCTTCCCCAGGTGTTCTATTTTTTTTGTCAGAATCAGTAGGCACTTTGTCAGAGGCTTTTTGTCCTTATTCAGGTGAGTACGTATGCAGGACCTCCCTCGGGTTTTGATTTCTCATGTCGTTTTATGTAAGATGATGTTATATGTGGAGGAGGCAGCATTATGACAAGCTGTGTATGTTGACAGCTACCAGTCTTAAGAGAGCTTTACAAAGTTGTTTAAAATAGCACCAAGCATATGAAGAACATTTTTTTTGTTTGTTTTATTAGATACTGGACAATAGTCCTGTAATTAGAACAGTAGTGTATACTGGATATTGCCACAAGCAATCTACCTTGAAACTGGAAAATGCAGGTTCATGGAAGTTTGTTTTAATGTTCATTTAAATTTGGGGTCTTGTTGAACATTTTCCTAGATTATTCTCATTTGCATATTTTGTTGCCATAGCCTTTGATTTCAGCTTGAGCAGCATATTCTGCTGTGGTGGTCCCTAACAAGAGGTTGTGGAGAGAGAACATTTCTGAAATGTCTGGAGAAGGTGAGGCTGCTCTGTCAGTCACCTAATGCTGGGTAGGAAAGTGTATTCTTAGAGCCATTCTTGGTGTGCAGAGCAAGCTGACTTGTATATGGGAGAAGGGTGTCAAAATCTTCATTGTCCACTGTTTGGTTCAGAATAGAAGTGTGTTTTATTCTGAGGAGGCGGCTTTGTTTTCGTGTTGGACTTTTCACTGCTATAGAAGACTCACGAATGACTTCTGACCCGCTTCTGGTTTTAGCAACCCCTCATCCTTCCTCATTTGCCAGTTAAAAAAAAAAAAAAAGATGTCACTAATACTCCTCGAACTTGAGTTTTTGTCATATGCTACTTGTGCAACATTTATAATATAAACTCAGAGGAAGTTTAAAGTTAAATTCCTCATAAGTTTATGGCTTTTCTCTTCACCGGTGTGGTCCTTGTCAGTTTTTACCCACTGGGTACCTGAATTTATCCTTGGCTTTCTGTGTCTGGGAACGCTATTCTTTCATCTCTCCCAACCCCTTTACACTATTTTCTGCATCTGTCCTGCCCTCTTTCAAGCATAAACCTCCATTAGCTGGTGTTACTGTTGGGGCACAGAGTGCAAAATAATCTGAAGGTGCATGGAAAGCTGAGAAGATGAAGATTTAGAGCATGGACGTTATTGCTGGCAATTATAAGGTATAATGGATGGAGGATGGATGGCCTAACTCTTCTCTGCCGTAGCTTTCTTTTTATCAGATGTGATGAGACTTCTCTCTGTGTGTGGTAAACCTGTTTTTTCTCAATGAAGTTATTGTTTGTTTAATATGCAAATGATGCAATGCAGAATACTGCTCATTCATGTGTAGGCAAGAAAATCCCTTCAGCTTTGTGGTAAGCTTCCCTTCATTGGGAATACATGTTCCTTTGTCCCTGCATGTATTAATTTCTCAGCATAATTTCATGTTCATCGCTTTGAATGTTCACAACCCAAAATAGATACAGTTCAGTCTAAATTTTCAGACAAAGTTCCTGCATCTGTTTTTAAGATGTCGTAAGTAATTTCTCATACAGAAATACTGCTCCTGCCCTGTCCTTTCTAGGGCATGGCCAGTGGATAGTAAATGATTAGATGCCAGGAGCATTTGCTAAGTGGTGTGGGGTTTTCTTCCCATCCCTCCTTTTTAATGTTAACATTTAAAGCTGTAAATAAACTTTACACTATCTCATCCTTCTCTTCTTCCAGTGCACTTATGTTTATGCTACATCACGCTGGTCTTTAGAGAGAAGGTGGTGAGTGTCTGTCGTCTCTTAGAGAGATTTGGTTTAGAATGTTGAATGTTTTATATGCAACAATCTTCTCATTACGTGGGGTAATGAACAGTTTCACTGTTGCTGTCTATCACTTGTTTGCTTTCTCTTCCTTCTCACAGAAATAGGGGACTATATCCCTAAAGCTGGGCAACTTAATTACGAACCTATTTTTGTTATGACCTGTAAACATAAGTAAACCTGTGCGTTGCCTAATGAGATAGGAGCCTAACTTTTTTTCTGTTTATAAAAGGAGAAGCTAGAAGCAAACTGAAGGGCTGGGGTTCCTATGCCTGGTCGGATTTGCTGTATGGCACTTACTTGATTAAGTTATTGTTAAATATAAAGTACAAAGGGCATCTTTATTATGGTAGGATTATCCTTTCAATAATAGAGGCTAAGGGTTCAGTGCATAAAATATACAATTTTCTGGTATAAAATAATAGAACTTATTCAAATCCATGATTATTTCTGTTTTCTAGCCATTTAGGATTCCAGTTTGAAGAGTACGTATAATGAGAAATGACCAGGCAAATATGGGTTATTCACAAAGGTTTTTGTTTATCTTTGTTTACCAGGTACATGACAGAGGCAGAACATTACTGAGAGCACCAATGTTAGGCTTTTGCTCTAAATCTTGCTGGAGAAGAGTTGTCTTTCCTATCCACTACAGTGTAGGGGTTCAGGGTACCTATCTGTCCATGTGCTTAAGGATGGGTATCTTAAAATGTTCACTATTCTGAATTTACCACTAAATTTAAGAGAAAGGAATGAGACATAATTTTAGTGTGTATATAAATATATATATACAACAGACATATAAAAATATATAAAATGCATATATATAAAAAACCCATATGCTTCACCTGACATTAGTATAATGCTTCTTTCCTTTCTCCCATCCTTTGTTCCCCAGTCTCCTCTTAGAAGAACAATTCTTCCTCCCTCCAGTCTCAACGATGGGCCAAAAGTAAACAATTACTGTTAGCCTTCCAGAACATTTCTGGTATTTCCTGAGTAAAAGGTGGTAAAATGGTTTAAGGAAGAGTTGGTAGCTCTTCCTTAGTAGGTACCTAAAGGTAGTTACCTTTAGTCAGCTAATGTAGCCTTACTGTTGGAGGAAAAAAAAAAAATTGATGCTCATTTAGGACAAAATGAGCATCAGAAACCTCTACAAATTGAAAGCACCAAAATTGTGAAATATAGACGGTTTTAGCTTTAGAAGTGTCATCTTTTTTTCTATTGAACTAACATTATAGAGGGAACATTTTTCTCCAATATTTTCAACAGAAAACTACTTATACTTGGCTTGTTCAAATAGTAAGAAATCTTATCTAAGGCACGCTTTCAAAATAAAACTGAATTTGAGAGGAAAAAATTGCCTTGAGGATTTTATAAAGCTGACAAGTTTTAATATTCCAAATATGTAGTGACAATGATCTTTTTTCATAATTAAGCTACGAGTATGGTTTAATATTGAATTCAGAGTGGTTCACTAAGTGCTGCTTATATTTAAACCTCCAAAAATCCCCAACATAAAAAATGAAAAAAACAATCCTAACGTTTAGGTTTTTTTAATTGAGATAAGGAAAAATAAACTCTGCTGCACCTCAATTTAATAACCAGGGCTGCTCAGCTACTACCAAAGGCTTAAGGAACAGTGTTTAGAAGTGATTGCTCAGAAATAAGTGTTTCTCAAAGATTATGAGGGTTTATACAGATGATTTTGTTCACCTGCTGAGTGTTTGAGAGTAGAAATGTCCAATCTGACACTTTCCAGAAGTGTGTGTTTGCTTAAAAAATAGAAACATTTCTGCAGAAAAATACTGTTTCATTAATTGAAATTGCAATATTATTATGCTCTTTTAACAGAGACTCAAACATTTTGTGAAATGCAAACTCCCAAGTTTCTGAAATTATCTCAGATATTTTAATCTTAAAAGTAGTGCTGTGAGCATCACTTAATTTGGTAATGCCTTTGTGCTCTGCTTCTGCTGTTTGTACTTCATGAGATGCGAGATGTTCAAATGCTTATTGACTGCTTTTTATTAATTGTAAAGTAGGCATGGAGGTGTTTTGAATAGAAATCTTATGTATTTTTCAATTAAATGGGTGGAAGGAGAGCAAGTTAGTATTATGCTTCTTGGAAGAACAGAAGAATATATTCATTCTTTGACTCCATGAGGAGGAGATGGAAGAATATTATCCCAGTTAGTGACCTCCAGCGCTAGAGTAGAATAGAAACTTCTTTAGGTTGTATCTGAATTACTACAAAGTAAATGTGATGGCTTTTAGCATGGAATAAAAAGGCTTAAAAGGCCCTTCACACCCCTTAGGTTTTGCGTACTGCAGTGATTTGTACTGGTCTTTCATCTCACCTTTAAAGGGATGCTGGTTCTTCATCATGGAGCTTGGCCAGCAGGATAGACACAGTCTGCTGCTGGTGTAAGAGCAGGTGGGATGGGTGTAATGCTTGCTCCTTAGACCAGATTTACCTCTTGCTCTGTGCCTTTCCGCTGCGATACCAAAGCAATTCAGGGAGGAAACAGAGCAAGGAATGCAGTTATTCTAATTAGTGAATTCTAGGCTATCCTCAAAGGCTCTGATACTTTGATCTAATTTAGTCTTCTGATTTTCTGTTGATTCTTCCAAATGCTTCAGACTTACTCAGACAAAGGCCTCTTTCTTCACAATTGTCAAATTTCATTGAATCTCAAGTCTTGGTGATAGAGCTTAATTGTCAGCAAAATAAGTCTTGGTTTCTGTAAATTGTTTGATCCTCAATTGGTTTAGAAGTGACAATATACTTTCTTTTACAGGGTTTAGATATTGTTTCCATGTGGTATATGGAGCGAAGTTGGACCAACTGAGGAAATTATTTCAATTGTTTTCTGTCAGGAAAGCTTAGACAAACAGCTTAGTCTCACATCCTTTAAAGTTCAAGCGTCTGCCACTAGGGGCAAAAATTATTTTCCTGTAGGCATTCGTCTTTTATTGTAGATTTACTGTGCTGCTTCACTTGGTTGATAATCTAATTTAAACCTCAGAGATGAGTCATACCTCCTCAATTGGATTCACAGCTAGTTTAAATTCTCTGATGTCAGAACCTTTCAGTTCTTCCAGGATTTTTTTTCAGCATTCAGTCCTTTGGGTGTCTGAATGCACTAAGGAAAGAATGTGACCCATGCAAGCGGTAACACTTTGGTGATTTTGCTTTACAACTTACTGCGAGTTTTGTTTTCAATACTTATTTAGGTTTCTAGTTTAGGCAATTTGTGATGTCTTGACGTAATTTGGGTCCTAGTCGTTCCAAGTGGTCCATTGTGGACAGACTGCTGCAGGTATGAGGGTGGCACCTTCTGGAAGGTGGAATAGACCTCACCACATGGATCATGTGCTGTACTAGTGATTTGTGTCATAGGACCAACATCTTTTATACCAACTGTGATACAATGGTTTTCCAGGAAAACTTTGATGTCAGGAGACTTCTGAGTCTCCTTTCTTTTGAGAAATAAAAAAACCAACCAAACAAGACCCCAATTGTCCAGAAGGCCCTGAAAGATTTTAGAGTGGTAGAAATGCTTAAACTTGTTTGTGACTTCTTCCTGAAAGCATGACCACTGTATAATTGACCACTAAGCACTTTAGGAATTGAATGTTCATATTTGGGATGTGCATTGCTATTTAAGAACTTCCTCTCCAGAGTAAGTCAAGGACAAAATAGACATTCAGAAAGTTAAGAGGCGTTGTAAATACCATTCAGCTGTGGTGAAGACTTTATTGGATGCTTTTCATATGCATTCTGAAGTTAAGCTACATTTTGAAAACCATCAGAGCCAACATTTATTCTCTAAATATTACAATTAAATATCTACAAGGCTAAGTTGTTACTAATTAATACTCTGTAATATTAATAGTGGTTGGGTTATTGACACAATTTTGCCTTCTGTGGTTATTTTGCTTGAAGTTACACTTCTGTTTCTTATGTTTTAATGATGTATCCACAGCTCATGCTGTTTTGTGAAGAGGGGAAAGGAAAAACACAAGACCTTTTTCTGTCATTCAATTTCATTGTTATATGTATAGTTTTCCATTTTAATCCTGCCTTTTCAGAGATACCATTAATGCCTTTTTTAATGCAGAATCACGGCAAAACAGTTGTTTTAAAGCAGCCTTTCCCAAAATGCCTGGGATCGGATTATGATCAGTGATTATTTGAAAAATTTGTAGTGTTTATTCCAAAATATAACTTGTGCTTTAGGTCCATGAGAAGATTTTAATCATGTTTTATATATTGGATATGGATACCAGGAAGATAGATATTTTTGTCATGGTCTTTGCATTGCTCCTCTAGTTGTCCAGGTTCTTGCAATCCTGGAATTTCTTTCATCCTAATGATGTAAGAAATGTAGTTTATGCTTATGTAGTTTATGCTAATTAAGAAAAGCAAAAAAACAAATTGTGGCGAAAATGGATGTCAGAGAAACAAAATGAATGCATAAATAAGTGAGCTCTTAAAACTCAAAAGACAGACATTTATTTAGAAACAAAGAAAACTTTTACTGAGGATTCCTCTACCTGAAATCTAAAGATTTCACATGGTCTTGTGAAATCTTAGGACCCTGCGTGAATGAAATTAAGCCAGCTAATTAGAGTATACTCTGAAGACGAACAAGACAACCAGCTGTTGCCCCTGCAGTTCTGTAGTTAGCAGAGTGAAATATGCTCCTGTAAGAGCAGTTTAAAGCAAGAAGTAACCAAAATCCTCTGGATTGTTCTCTAAAGGCATCTAGTTTAAGTGTTGCAGACCCCTTCTGTTCATCTCCTGTTCTCACTTGATTTGTCCCAGGCTCTTCCATGCTTCCTAGCCTATGCCTCGCCGTGTTGGGCTTTGTACCTTGGTTGTTCTTGGGGTGGTATATTCCCTTTTTCGGGAGTGCTTATGTGTATCCGGAGCTTGTGCCATTCCGTGGGGAAGGGGAGTGGAAGAGGCGATGTTGAAGGAAGAGGGAGGGGAGCAAACGGGGAGTGGGTGTGCAGTGAATGAAACGGAGGGTGAAGGAGAGGGCATGTGGAAGCAGCCAGTCTGTACAGGGCAGAAAATCAAGTCAATATGTACAAAGCTCTTTTCGATATCCAAACATCCCAAGTTTGGCAACTTCTGTGACTGTTACTGCCAGCTAGTCTTTTGACAATTCTGTCTTGCAGCTCCTCGCCAGGGCCAGATGGACAGAAGGCTTTTTCTTGATCTTGTGGCCCCATTGTGCTTTGAGGTGTAGAAAGGAGTGTGGCTTCGTTTGAGCATCAGCCTGCTTCCCATGCAAAGCTTTTACTATTTCTGCACCTGGTAACTGCAGCTGTTGGCACATTCCTGTGTTTTTTTTCTTCCCTCCATCATCATTCTGCCTTCTTATCTTTCATGCTTACATCTTTGTAACTTCCTGCTCTCTGTGCAGTAAAGTTCATCCACAAGCTGGCTTTTCTTCATCTTAATATCATCTCTCAAGATACACCATTATCACTGTAACCGCAGTATAACTATACACTGACAGTAGTTAAACATATGGGTGGAGAAGCTCATTAATTCCCTGACCCCTTTGTTTTCTCATACTTTAAAAAAAAAAAAAAAAAAAGGCAAAAGGCACACATCTTGTCCTGCAACTTTCTGTTCCAACTTACTGCTACATCTTCCCTTTGCTCCTTGTTCCTTTTATAGTCAATTGTGTTGGTTTCTCTTAACCAACACAACAAACACTTCAGGGCAGGGCATGCTGCTGGCTACGTGATGGTCCAGGGTGCATCCAAGTGAGGCTCTGCCTCCCACTTCAGATATATTAATCCTCTTTTGGGTGTTTCTGTCATGCAAATAAGAAATGGCAGTGTTCTCAGGAATCGCTTGTTGCGGGCGGCACTCTTCATTTTTGCCTATTTATTTATTTAGGAGTTCATACTGCCGGACAGCTGTAAATCAGAGCTTCGCAGAGAAGGCGGTCTTTGAATTGAACAAAGACAAAATAGATTGTAAATTGTATTCACTTCTGCTTGAATGACTGTTCAGTAAAGCCATGTTTTTCTCCTTGATGTGTGTGAATTTTTTTCTGTGTTTATAGAAAAGCGAATAAATGTCGCTGTAAACATATTTACGCTTATCATTCTAAGTTTTTCTTATTATTTAAAAGCTGTGAAAAAATAGAAAATTATAGGCCTGTGGTGGATTTTTCTTTAAATTTCCATCATGTATTTGTAAGCATACATTTTAAACTAATTTAACCTCTAGCAGTCAGCTGTCAAAAAAATCTAGGGGTGTGAATTTAAGGTATATTTCTACGTGAACATTACATGTTCTTTGGTTTTGATTTATACACTAGTAGTGTTTTAGTATGGTCAGCAGCTACTTACTCATTTGCAGCTACTTACTCCTAGTAGTTTTTTTTTTTTTGTTTTGAGGTGAAGCTTTCTCATAGTTGCCCAGTAGAGAGGGTACACTAAAGTAATATGCAGTGCAATATAACTTTTCATAATGCTTAGCATTTAATCATTTAATTATTAAAATTTCTTTCTTTAAATGTAATGAATATAATATGCAACAGAGAAAAGGTCATATTTTGTTTTTTTTCTCATTTGACTGTATATTATATTCCACACTTCTGTTTCGGTGTTGTTAATTATAGTTTAGGATGTGAAGAAGTTTACATTGTAGTGATTTTTTTCCCCCTCAGAAGCTGGTGGCCCGAAGGAATGCATTGTCAGACTGTATCTAGATTCCTTTGGACAGCAGTCCTTGCTTGAAGAAAATGCTTGGGATGTGGTTGCCTTCAGGTTTTCTGAGACAAAAGATTTTTTTTTTTTATTGTTTCTCAGGCGAGATCTGCAAGTGGAATTTGGTGCCAATCACAAAACCGAAGAGGAGGTGAAGTCATCCCTCCTCATACCCTACAGCCCACTCCACAGTAAAGATCTGTTCTGTGCCCAAAATTAGTCCAAAAAAAAAAAAAAGAAAAAGGGATTTGAATCCAGCTGTAGTCCCTCCCATGCTGATTGCTGTAGCCTTCAGGCACGGACTCATTTGCCTTCTTCCGATGCCATACTTTTTTTTCTGATTCATCCAAAGGGAGAGCAGCTTCAAGAGCAGAGACTGAAGGAGCCCTACCGCAGAATTGCCTCTAGTAGAGCAATTAACACGCTCGCTGGAGAAGTGGGTGACCCTCATTCAGTGCATGCTCCATGACTGGTAAAAATAACACGTTCCTTTGCATCCCTGCCCAGCCTTCACCTCTCATGTAAGTGTCCTGACCCCTGGGCTTGGCTGTACTTTTATAAAATGGACGAGAAGTTTCTCAGTGTCTTCTTCCTTTGTGGTTTTGTGAATGGTACCTAAGTTGTGGATCTAGTTGTTTCCAAATTTTCTGTGGCTTTGCTTTAACATGTGGTTTTAAATGTCCTTATTGGAAGCAAAATTTTTAATTTCAGGGGGTGCGTGTCTTTTCAAACACAAAGCAAATTTTCCAAGCAAATGCTTTGATGATTAACACAGCAAAGTAAAAGAGACACGGTTCTTATTTTCTGATAGAAATTCTAGCAGAATTTCTCTGGAGTTCAATAGTAATGACATTTCATGTGAGACTGGAATAAAAAAAAACCACTGTAAATGATCTAGTGTCATCCGTTCTGAAGTCTGGATAGACAAACCCTATAGATAGCAGTGTTGCAAAAAGCAACCTTTTTTATAATATAAGCAGTTAAAAAGGAAAAAGTATTTCAGGGATCATTACATGGGTAATGAATGAGCTTTAGAGAGAATCTCTCCTTGTCAAACAATTCACATTTTCCAGAAGAGGAGAGAAATAAAAAGAAACTGAAGCTAAAGAAAAATGAGTGATTGAGCCAAAGGAACATGCCAAGCAGAAGACAGGAGTTTACAAAGTCAGATGAAGACATGAAATGCCTTTGCTGTTTGAGCTGCCCAAAGGCTTTATCCTTAAAATGGATAGGGTAGGTAAAGGCCAGAAGGCTTGGCTTGGCTTTCACAGCAATTCTGCATAGAATTCCCTTCCATGGTTTCAAAGAAGAAGGAAAATGGATGGAGAGCCATTCTTGTCAGTGTGTGGGATAGGATCTGAATATATATGACTCGTGAAATATAGGATAATGTTTTTTTGCTGAATAACTGTATCAACCAGATAGCAGTTTCAACAGAAGTTTTCATAAGGCAAAAGCTTTATATTCAGTAATGTCCTGCTTGGTTATTGTCATCTTAGACTTAAGTGATAATTGAACACTTCTAACTTCAAGACCTAAAAAAAAAGGGGGGGGAGGGAGAAAGGGAGAAAAACATTACAAAGAAGCAAATTAAGATTCTTACTCAGTGAATTATCTTCAGGGGGTGGAATCCACAAATGCCGTCAGATTAAAGCCTATTCTGGATTTAGTCTTGACAATATATATAGCACAGGAAAACTCCTTTTTGTTGTTGGAAAAATCTTACCAGAAAGGTGACATTTATTTCCATTTTTGCTTTAATCCTTATATTAATATGTATTTATATATAACTTCTAAATCTGAAAGTAGCTCTATAAGCTATTTTTTTTCCTCTCATGTAAAAAATTTCAGCAACAGAATACTGTTAAGTCCATCCTGATTTGTAGTGTTCAATTGACTTGATTGTAAGTCCCCTCCATCAAAACAACACTTGGGACATATTTTCAGTCTAACTTGGATTTATAGCAGAAAAGAGAACTAGACTACATAAATACCCTTTCAGAGGTGGATGTGTTTGTGGTTAAATAGTTTAGCAAGGAATTAAATTCATAATCATGCTAGTAAAAAGACAATATAGGACTATATCCCATATATACTATTCCAGGTTTCTATTATAGTGATGCTATGTATTGTGGGGACAAGTCTTTACATCTGGAATAGAAAAAGGAGGTAGTGTGAATCAACAGAAAATTTTGTAGATAGTTTAACAACTTGACATCTTTTTAAAGGCCAGTTAATAAAAAGTTGCAAGTGGTTACCATTTTTTAATTATTTGTTTTTTCCTTCAGGAGAGGGAAGGAGGCCAGTGTCAACTCTTCCTGTACAACCTACTCTGTAAATTCTTTTTGTTGTTGTTTAGTTGGACTGTGTCCCTTAAAAATATCTATTTGCTTATGTGGTAGTTTATAGCAGAAATTAAGTTATGCTGTATTTTGGCAGTACTTTAGAGTAGATGGCTTGGTTTCTTGGTTTTGGTTGTTGGTTTTTTTTTACTTTTTCAGTATGTTTAAATGTAGATTTTATTAATTAAACTCAGGGTAACTTAAAATCGCTCCAGTGAATAAACAATATTTTAAAAAGAAGCAGAAAAGATATCCAGAGCTGAACTTGTGACACTGTTAGAACTTTTTTTCTGGGAATCTTCATCACAGATTTACATATGAAAGGTTTGATATTACCCCAGGGATTGGGGGGAGAGGGCGGGCAGGTGTCTGCTTTTATTGTACTTTTAATTATGAAGCAGAGATGTAGCTTTGTACTCAGGTTATGGGATAAAACTTTCTTATATAGCCAGGAGTTTGCTGTTTTGAATGATTACGATAAGTTCTTTCACAATAAGTTACAAAAGAAAAAAATAATCTGTGAATGTTAATTTTGGGGGTAGGGCGGTCTCATTGCAGGGATCAATAATTTGAAAGTTACTAATGAATATATTATCCCAGATCCATCATGCTTTTTGTAAGAGAGATCATTAGCAAGTATAATACAGCACCCAAGTTAAATTCTGTTTTGCAAATTCTGTTACAACTGAAACTGCAGTCAACTTGGTTAATTACTAATGACATATAATATGGAGGGCAATTACAATGCAGAAGGTATTTTGAGATGAAAGCAAGCTGAGAGAGAAGGAAAGTTATAAAAATTTTTCTTCCAATCAAGATGTTTTTCTTTGTGTGCTTCTGGTTTAATGAAGACTTTATGTATCCTTTCTGTGTTGTATTCTAAGTGAGGACATAGCCTTTGGCTGGTGATAACTGATGTTAATGCCCTTGCTCTTTTGAGCACACCCAGGCAAAAGTACAAATAAACTGTACCACACAATTTAGCAAAGGGATATGTGTGAAGCATTGACCAAATATTTTGATTTTCTACTTGCAGTGTATTTCTAATTGGTAGGTCATTAAAATACTGTGTGTTTCTAGTGGACTGGAAAGCTCAAGAAACAACTGTGAAGTTAGGATCAATGTATTCGCACTAAGTAACGTAGACGTCTCCATCAGCAGTAGAAGTAGAAATTAATTTCCAAAGAAGCCTATTTTCCATTCTTATCTTTGTCATAGTTATCCTTCTTTCTTTAAATCCTACACTTAAAAATAAGATCAAACACAGCATTTACGTTTTCTTCTCATTTCCTAATGTTTTCCTGTTGGACAGCATTCGTGTAAAAAGTCCTTTTCAAGTAGTAAATTAATTTGGATAGAAGGCATCCCACCTGAATTCATTACATGCTGGCAGTTCAGATAAATGGATGTTATGATCTCAGCATATTTTGGCCCAGCACCACTGTGCCCATTTGCAAATGTCTAAGAAAGTGATAATATTCCTGTCAGTTTCAGGCTGCTAAAGGAAAAAAAAAAATGGGGCAGAATTTCTTATTTATATTTATAGGATGCCTGTGGGGAAGACAGTAATGCTGTATATGGCAGTTTGTGTGGACATGTGGTGCTAAACATATATTAAAAAAAGATAACAGACCTATTGACGTTTCTTTGTAGAAATATGGAAGAAAAGCCAGAGTAGATCAGTAATTGACAGCTATGCAGGAGATGCATTCCCAGATTTTCTTTCTGAAGAAATATTTCACAAACTTACAATTCCTTTCAAAGTCGGTAATCCATCTTTAATTATTTTGTTGATTTCATAGTTGTATTTCACAAGGTTGATGTAATGTCTGCTTCCTGCCAACATTTGATATGGACAATCCACTTTGTCGCTGCTTTGATGAAACGGAAGGCTGCTTCTTGTAGTTGCAGTACTTTTTTCTTTTTGTTTTTTTTTTTCCTCTATTTTTTTCGGCACATGCGTGTGAACTGAGCATGGGTGAAGACTTATCAGTCACTTAACAGCAAGATACGTGGTGAGCTGTCGATTTATACCACTGACAGAATGGGAAATGTGTTCAGTGCAGTTAAATGGATGGGCCTTTAAATGTTCCCAGTTCTGTGCAGCTATTTCTTTTATTCCTACCTTTGAGTGTGCTTTTATTACCATATACACACTTCTGAGCGTTATTTTACTACCAAGTGTACGGTTAAAATTACCTTGGTTTTACAGGCTGTAGTTTTGACTTGTTAAAGTACATGATTTTGCTCTTTAAGCAAATTTAATACGTCTTTAATACCTCTGCCTATACACAAATTGCGGTGTCGTCTGTTGTAGCGCGTCTCCCCAGGACCGACCTTGATGATGCCACCCTCCCGTGGTGGCCACCTTCATGCTGGTGCTCTGCCTCCTTAGGTGGTGGCCCAGTGCCTGGTGTCAGCAGTGATGGACAGGGTGGGTCTTCTCGTTGGGTAAATTAGGGGGTGGTGAAGTGTGTGCTTTTGACTGTCTGACTTCGGTGCCTCTAAATTAAAGTTGTCTTAGATCAGAAGAGCATCTCTGTAGGCCAGAAGAGCATCTCTGTCATGACTGCCTTCAAGCAAAGTGCAGTCCCAACTTGGGGTCGCTTACATTTAGTTATACCCTTATGAGTTAAGAACCTACTTGAATCCGTTCCTAGCGGTACACGTTGCTTTTAGACAGGTTTCTGTGAGTTTGCAGCAAGGAGTGGGAGATAATAGTGTTTAATTTGTTGCTTTTCCTTCATGGGGGCTGGGCACTGTCGGGGGAGTGTGCCTGGTTTCGCTGTTGCATAAAGAGAGTTGAATATTTCTTTCCCCTAGTAAATGCAGTATACTTGTATGTGAAAATTGATACTTAGGCAAATTGCCACGTAGAAGTTTAGGTTACAATGCAAAGCAGTATTTATTAATAACATTTGCATATTGAACTAAAGTGTGATGCAATTAAAATTCTCTGGATGGAGGATCAGCCTGATCTCTGAGGGAGAGAAAAATTCCAACAGTGTGCACCCTGTGCACGCACACATACATATACAAGTGGCAAAAACTTTTCTATTCATAGAAGGACCTTCTCTTAAAACCTTTTTCTTTTCCAAAGAGGCAAATCTGTGGACTGGAGAAGTAGAAAAAAGCATTTCTGCAATGTGTGATGAAACAAGTGGGTGTAAAGGCTTTGTAAACTCTTTGCAAGGTTTATAAAATCAATCTGCCTGTTCTATTCTGCTACACAAAAGTATTTCAGTGAATGCACTGGCCAAGAAACTATACTAGAAACGCCAAATTCCTTTAGAAATAATGTACTGCTGCTTTTAGGGTCCTTGATATTTGGAATTCAGGTTGCACAACATTGAATGTTATTGGTAGCATTTGGCTGTTCCAGTGGAGGATCCTAATTTCTTATTTTAAAAAAAAAATCCTTTTATTTTCTGGTGTTTACGTCCTAAGTGTTGATTCAGTTTGGATTATATTTCTTTCATGGATAAGTATGTATAAACATTTTAAATAGGTGTGTCACACTGTCAAGTGTTTTCATTATTTGGATGATAGGTTTGAACATCTATTCCAAAGTGTCAGTAGGCACCTGCAGAAGCAAAGTGGGTATGTAGCACCTGAACACATTCTGATTCATGCAATTAAAGCAGTTTACAGAGTGAGAAAGAAAAGATTATCACATAGTGAGGTTTGATGTCTTTTTCATGGAGAACAAAAGAGGTTTGATTCTTTCACTTCAAGTTTAGCCTAACTGTTGTGTAGTGGAGGAGGTTTAATGAATCATTGTTTAACTTTGATACTGCCAAGTATTTGACCATTAAATAGTCTGAAATGTGTACATAGCACTTTGGTGACAGACCCTTATTTAACTGTGATTAATTGTCATTGAATAGTTATTTAATTACTTGGGAAGAAATCTAACAACAGTGTGTGTTCTGATTAAGTTATTTGATGTAAAAACAAACAGGACTGTTGAAGAGAGCACGTTCCCTTTTGCAGCTTTGCTGCTGACGCTGCACACCACACGGGAGCCTGAGAATGATTAAAACAGAAGATACTATTCACAAATTTGGATGCTGTTGTAGCATTGGCATACTTGGTTCTTGATTTCTTAGAAGACATTTTGTTAGTGAGTTCATGCAATTGCCTTTGCCTTACAAGTTCTAGATTAAGTATTTTATTTTGGCTTTTGAAGCCCAGATTGAAACTCGCTAAGACAGGTAAAGGGTGCAAGTGTTAAGTGAGCTTGAAAATTTTTGAAAATTTAAAATACTACACTTAGACTAGGTCTAAGAATTATTGTCTTATGGTATGTATCTGTATCACAGTAATGTTCATTTAAGGAATTTGGGTTTTTTGGATGTGTGAAGTGATGTTGGCAGTCTGTAGGTTTGGGAGGGAAAGGTATTAGAAGTTTTGAACAGAAAAAGAATGTTGAGTTGTGCAGGTCCTGCCCATCTTGAATAGCTGGTGCAACAGTTTCTTTAATCTAAAGAACCATCCCCAAAAGTTAGTTTTGCAAATGCTAGTAGATAGTATAGTCAAAACTGTAAACGTTTTGAATCCTGACTCAAAAATGGCTATTTCAGCTTTTATATCTGGAGTGTTTTCTCTTCCATGCTTAATGCATAAACAAGCCACTGATTTACTGTACTTCCAGTAAGTGGAAATAGTTGTTTCTTCATACCTTGCGAAATAGACCTCATTTACTTGTAGATAACCTTATAAATTTAGCAATAGCTCTGGATGCAATATCATGATGGCTATGGGGCATTTTGTGGCTATTTCCAAAGCATAGCATTTCTGCTTGGCGGTGTATTGCTCTCTCTGGTATATGGTGAAGGAACTTGCTTGCTTCAGTGGCTTACCGTAGCCTACTTCTGTGCAGGATGTGTTAAATAAAATACCAGTTTAGTATTTATATGAACAAGATCTGAAACGTATCTCCAGGCCTGTGTTTTCTCTTACACAGTCACTGGATTAATATCATTGAAACACAGCAACAACAAAAATATGGCTAAGGCCTGTGGCTTTGTTGCTTGCTTTTAGCAGTAGAAAAGCTTTAATAGTCACTGGATTAATGCTGCGAGAGGGAGATGTGGACCTCTTAGCTAGAATCATAGAATGGTTTGGGTTGGAAGGGACCTTAAAGATCATCTAGTTTCAACCCCCTGCCCTGGGCAGGGACACCTCCCACTAGAGCAGGTTGCTCAAAAAAAAAGCAGCGAGATATTTTCCTTGGCTTAATGACTTCAGGTGTCATTGCACAATTACTATGTGCAAAAACTAAATAGACCATAAATGACTTTTACAATAACTTGAAAATTGAAAAAAATTAAGTTCTGCTAACAGAGATTCACCTGAGTTTGTATTCGGGAAGCAGCTGATTCCTGTCCCTGCTGTTTAAATTGCTTCAATTTTATCAGATGGACTGTAAAAGGTTCGAGTTCTCAAGGATTGTCTTTTTCATAAACCATTTCTTTTTCTCACTCATATTTTTGTCCATGTCATTTTACAGAATTATTGTGTTTACATTTTAAAGAGGATTAGGCAGATTAAAAGATGTTTTCATGTTTTATTGATAACAGATTAATTTCCACTTTCCTAGTGGCAGCTCACAGCTTTGTCAAAACGTAGTCTGTAGAAACACTGTTATACTTACCAATTTCATAAGGTAATTGCCAGAAATACAGTTTTGGCAACTAATTAGTGGCTCGATGAATAGTTGGCAGTTAGTGGATATATGGAAGAGAATGGTAAGATTAAAGGACTTGAGTTTTACTTAATGACCGAGTTCCTCAAAGAGTTTCACTGGAAGAGGTGTTACTGTGTAGGATAACATTGCCACAGTGGCACTTGGTGTCCTGGATGGAGACAAGCATTCTGCAGCTCTTTATGTCTATGCTGGCTCATTAGCCCCGAAAGCACCCCAATAGATCTGTATTGTGCTTGCAGCCTAAAGCTCTCCTTGTCGCAAGACTGAAACTTGCTCCAGAAAATGGCTGGAGATTGTCACGTCCTCCAAACAATTGCCAAAAAAACCCCAAACTGAGACTTGAAAAGCTGCAGTTTCTCCTTGAGCAACTTTACTGGATCATTCTTCAGTAGAAATTAGATACGAACTCCCAGATGGTGTTTGAACTTAAACTAAAACCCCTTTGGACAAGTGGACATCTTGTAATGGCTTCTCTCCTCTAGCTCTTAAGGCTTTGTCTTTGCTGTACAAAATGAGAGTAAGCACAGTGCTTTTCCAGGAGACAGTTTGGATGAGCTCTTCTGCTTGTGTGATGAGGGAGGTCATGAACACTGCTTTATTCCTGGGGGTACCAGCATTGATGTGGAAAGTAGCCAGCCTGAGTGACTTTGCTTCTTATATCCATCAGAAAACCACTCCAAATAAAACTTACTTGGGGTTGAGAGGCAAAGGGAGATTCTAAAGTTGAGTTAATGTGGGGTTTCCTTGCTATGGGAATAAAATTTCACAGTATTTCACTGAATTTGTTTTTAGAGTTGGAAGGGACCATA